>JAWWEE010000034.1:14565472-14747203 GCA_035221455.1 Xenops minutus | reverse complement strand
TTTCTTTCTTTCTTTCTTTCTTTCTTTCTTTCTTTCTTTCTTTCTTTCTTTCTTTCTTTCTTTCTTTCTTTCTCTCTGTCTCTCTGTCTCTCTGTCTCTCTGTCTCTCTGTCTCTCTGTCTCTGTCTGTCTCTCTCTCTCTTTCATCTCCTCTGGTACAAAATAAAAAAGATATTGATGCTGATTTAGGACTAATGTACACTGCTATACATCTATCTTAAGATAGCATGGTCACTACCACTGTATCTTGTGTCTAAACAGAATAAGATTAGCTGTCCACAAGTCTATCTGGACTGCCCAGGAAGATCCTATGTAATCCTAGCTATACATAACTCCATATAGAGTGGGAATGCAGGACATGCAGAGAAATGGTTGCCAACACTATCTGCAAACAGCACAGCAAATGTTTTTTCCATGATGAAGGCGAGGTGTTACAAAATTAAGCCTCGCAGCATGACAGGCACTGTTGGAATGAGTTTCACTTCTTAAACTCTTTCTTCTACCATCACAGTTCTTTATTAATCCCCTTTTATGCTGCTGAAGTGTATTTTGATTTTAGAACATTCTAATATTACACTTTTCCGTGTTTTTCTGTTTCAGTAGTATTTTTTTTAAGTATGTAAATCTGGCCAGAATTTTTGTTGAAGTACCTGGCATTTTGGTACGGAACTATTAAATGTAATGAGGTTTGAAGCACCGTTTGGAAGGCAAATCATGTTTGCCTTTGTACAGTGCATCAATTATTTGTGCATCCAACTTAAAGCAGTTCTATGTGTAGAAGTTTTGTGGGGCATGGGACTGTGGCATACTGTATTTTCCCTTCCTATTCAAATAGTAATTTTCTAGTTTTGATGTTTAGGTTGCAAAGTTTCTGAGCCTGAGCCCAAAAAAGGATCTGTTGTGATGTTACTGGATTTAGTTAGCAACATGGCAACGCAACTGAAAAGAAACAGGAATAGTTCAACATAGGGCTTAATTTGTTGGTAGTGGAGAAATCTCCTTAATCTTAGAGTAGCTGCCTGTATGGTTCATATGACAAAAAGGGAAGTTTTAAAATTCTTAATGGTATCCATGAAAACTGGTAGTGGATTGCTAGAGGCTAAATTTCTATTCTTAATTTTGGCAGTATTAAATTGTAGATAGAATTATTGCAATTACTTAACGTGTAGTAGAGATCACTGAAGATACTAAATAGACTGTTTTGGTTTGGTTTTTGTAATTTTGAAAGCAGTTAGAAAACAAGTATTTAGGGTTAATGTTTGGTCATTCAGTATGTCCATCTGCTGATACATAGTGAGGCATTTAATGAAAGATGGCAACACTTGGAATGTTTTTGAGGAAGGGGACAGGTTGAGGTTTGCACTGGTGACTAATACTGCCATTTCTTGCATCTTGAACACTTTAATTTGGAAGCACTATGTTCTTCGAATGAGATAAGAATTTACTATGCAGTGCATCTTCGCTCAATACATCTGCTGTCTATACAAAGCAAGGTGGAAAGAAAGCAACAAATAAACCCATAGAAGTCATATCAGCAGCACTCAGTTTTACATCCTATTTAGTGCAAAGACAAAGCAAATTGGCCCATAACAGAAATAACCAAAAAGAAAATGAATGGATCTGGAGAAATGGACTATCAGAAGCACTAAGTGGGGCATAAATAAGAATTTTATTAGTTTTACAGGAGAGCCTTAGAAACAGTCCTTTCCCAAAGTACAGCTAGATTATTAAGTATATTTTCCATTAGTATGTGGTATCCATAACTGAGACACAAGTATTGGAAAGTTGGATAATAGTGTCTCTGTTGACCATGATTGTCCACACCTTCTGGAAGGAGCTACTATTTGTGAAATAAATTCATATATGAATTGGCAAAAGTGTGCTGAGAAATGCCACCAATGATCTGTTGAAGGTTTTGAAGACGAACATTTCAGCAGTCAACTTTTTCACTTCTTATGCCCCTTCAGTGTTGCATGTTCAGTTTACTCAAGCTTGGCATTCTCTTTTGCAGGTTTGCCCAGCCTTCTTGCCTTTCAGTGGCATTCAGTTCTGTAAAAGTGTCTTGCTAAGTTATGCCAAGACAAACACAAGCAGAACTGTATCCATGCTAGGAAATTGCACCAGTGTAACTATAAACTGAGACAGTTAAATCAGCACTGTGTGTAGACTTAAGTACTTTGCTGGATTTTAGTCAAAACACTTTAAAAGTAATGTTAAATTTTGGTTTTGTGCCAGCTGTGGGCCAAATGGAGCCACCTGTATTCATAGTCTCTGCTTAGCCATTAGTACACCTCAAGTACATTCAAAATTTAAGACAAGGGAAAGTCCCATGGAGGTCATTTAGAACTCGAGGTTATGCATCTGCTTAACCTCTTTCCTGACTCAGGAGGGACTTAAGCATGTACTCAGAGAGACTTATATGCTAACATTTTATGCTGAATAAGTACCTTTATTTCTTAAAATGGAAATGAAGAAATTCTTATTTTGAATTTAAGAGGAAAACTCCTAGATTAATTCAGCCAAAGATAATTGCTGTTTGGAGAGCTTTCCATGCTCACTGTAAAAGTACATTTATCCAAGGAAAAAAATACCTCTCTAAATCAGTACAGCCGACAACACAATATTATTTTTATTAACATGTATGCTGTAATGCTAAAAGTTGTTATATGTTTGACTCAACCCAATAATCACACAATGTAAATGATATTCAAACAACAGTGTATTGCATTGCAAAGATTAATTAACCAGAAGGTTACTTTACACCATTCTTCAGGGAAAAACATATGATTTATTTGAAGGTTACAGTCTGTTGCCGTGCCAGAGGACTTTAAAATAGTTTTGAAATTTCTTTTTTGAGGAGCAAGGCAATAAATTATTCCACAGGACATATTATGCGGTGTAAAATTCTGCCAGTAGACCTACTTGAACAGTTATGAACTGCACAGTTGACTCTTGTTGGGCCACAAGTGCTCCAGTGATTATCCATTTCAGGTCAATTACACAGGACAAGAATATCACATACAAACACTCAGGTGAGCTTCACTGGGCCAGAGAGATTACTGGTCCTCTCCCAAATCTGGGAGATTTCCATCCAGTGCCATGCCCTCAGGAATATCCCTTCTTCATCTCATTTTTAAGTGTCTGAATGATTCTTCTCAAGATAATAGTTAGGCCTGTATGATCTAATTCTTGTCATATTATTAAATGCTTTTTACTCTTTCCATATTACGCAAAAAGAGTATACGAGAGTCTTTGGAAGATAGGACTTTATGAAATCAGCTCCCCAACAAATCATTAGACTTCACGGTCCAAGCTCTTTGGCAGTCTCTTGGGAGGAATATTTGCCTCATACCAGAGGAATATGTTTCATCTCTGTAGTTTGGATGCCTCAAAACTTGCTGTTCAGATGTGCTGGAATTTGATTCGTGCTACAGAATGTGCTTACACAGATCTTGGTGAGATTGTTCCCCTTCTATACAAATGGCAAAACAACTTTTCAATTTGTTTTGCCTTTCCCACAGCTCTGTTGCCTCTTTCCTGTACTGGGAATGCGATAACGTATTTAAGCAGTGCACAACATGACATTTGAACATTAATTCTTAATATTATTTTATTGAAATGTGTAAACCTGCATATTTTTCACTGTCTCATACACCATTCTAATTTCTTTTACTCTGTTAAATTCAGATGTAATTTAGGATGGAAAAATACATTTTAGAATTACACCTGCAGCATGTAGTATTAGTATGACTTTTTCATGGCATGACAGTGATGTTTCAACAATCTATACATATTGATTTAGGCTGATAATAAACAATTTGATTAGGCTCTATCTATAGGCTGTCATTTCAATCACTGTCACTGGTCCAATAGAGTGGAAGGCAGCTAGCAGACACATATGGCAAGATTTCTCAAAATAAAAACTCTGGCCTGATTAGAGCCCTAGGTTCAGTGAATTGGACAAGACAGCTCAGCTGCCAGGTTATTAACTCCCTCAGAAAATACTCTGCCTTTTCCCCGGGGCCAGCCTGAATATTCTGATCTGGATCGATAAGCAATCTCCGGTGTGTACAAAATGCCAGCTAGAATCATTTGTCTCAGTGCAGTCTCCTTACAAAGGATAAAACACCTGCAGTATATGGCCTTCTCTCCCTCCTCCCCCACCCTCCCCTTTTTAACTAATGACCCACAAAGAAGGAAGAAGTAACTGAATCTGTTCCATCATCAGGAAGGCTCTCTCAGGTTTGTTTTAATGATCACAATGGCTACCTTTCAATCTTATAAAAATTATATCAGTCATGGTTTCCCTGTGGCGTGTTTATGTAAGTAATGTGAACCGCGATGTAATGACAAGTGTACAGATGTCATTGTAAGAGGGCCCTTGGCAAGAAGATATCTCAGAATGTCAGAATTTTAATAAACCGCGGGCTGCTGGTAGGGTTCTCTTTGGTGGTTGTCTTTTATATTTGCAATGTGTGTTGTGATCTGTTGTTAGGGCCAGAGATTTTTCAAGAGTGTTTAGTAACAAAGGATATTTTACAATTGGTTAGGAGAGAATTATGATTTTTCAGAGTGGTGGTGTTTGCCCAGCCCGGTACATATCTGCAGTTTTTTTGTAGTAGTACTGGATTTGTAGCCATATAATTTGTACTTTCTTTAGATGCATACCAAAACATGGAATTTTTATCTGAGTGAATTCACAACTGTTAAAAGGTTTTGGACATCATTTTTTCTGAGGAAAGAAGAGCACTTTATAAGTGCCTTACCCTTCCTTCTTTGGGTTAGAGAGTGTAGACAACTTCAGAGTCCCTGCTTTAACAGCTCAGCACTCTCCCATTTTCCTCATCTCAGCCAAAATCAAAATTGTAGAAGGGAATGGAAATACCATTAGTAACAATCCTTAAAAATTGGAGCCATGTTTAACATTTGAAAGAAAATATGACTGTGATATAATGATGATAAAGGTTCTCTCTGTCTTTTCACCTTGATTGGCAAAAATTAAGGATCACAGGTGGCAATACTTGTCTCAGAGAGTGGTCAGCTGTAAAGTTAACACTGAGCAAAGAATTCCCATGTTTTGGTGTGTAACTTCAGCATTTTGGCTGTGGTCAATTGAGTACCCTTGTCTTTTTTTAATATTTAGGAAAGAATACGTGCTTTCTCTTCCAAAGTTCTGCTTAATGGATTTTTCTTCTTATGTCCTATCTTCAGAGTTTGTCCCTGGATATAATGATTGTCTTTCATGCTTGAATGTACACACAGTAAAAAGTAATGTTGATCTATTAATAAGCATCCTTGACTCAAATTAAAATCAAATAACTGTAAAATTGCCAAAAATCCCCAAATCTTCAAGATTCTCTCCTTTATTGGTTATGTACTACATCTGGAGTCACAAGACAGAAACCTCTATTGCCTAACAAGTCTATACTATCATATGTCCCACGTTGTCAAGAAAATACAGCTGAATCTCCTTAGCTATCTACATGGAATATTTACTGAGCAAATTCTGACACTAAATACCTGCTTCTGAGTATAGATTAAGATCCTTTCAAGAATAGAGGCCAATTTTAACTTGTTTTTCCAAGCCAAGTTCCAAAACTTCAGGAACTAAAGATGCTTTTAAAAAGAACAATGTAAGGAGCAACATTAATGAATTGATTTCTCAATGTAAAAACAACATTTTCCATCAAGACACTTATTAGAATGTTTATCTCAGAGAAAATGCACATAGTTTATATGAAAAGCTGATGTTATGTTAATTTCCATTATTATATACAGATGATATTGAGGAAGATGGAACAAAGTGCCTTTAAACCAAAGCTGATGACATTTTTTTTTTCTTGTTTGCTAGTTTTATTGTAGTGAAATATGTTCATTTTAGCAGTGGAAAACTGCCCTAAATAGACAGTATAAGAGCAATAAGATGCCACATTGCAGAGCACAATTTTAAAATGATGTGCTCTGGAAGTAAGGCATTTAGACATTTTGGTTTATGTATTAAAACTTCCCACAAATTTGATTGAGAATGAGCCTTTGATGGATATTTGCTGCAGTTATGCTGCATTAGACTCGATTTATCTACCACCTCTCATTGTTGCTATTGATTGATTTTTAAATTAGATGAAGGCAATCAGTAAATACCACCCAATCAAGTCCTAAAAACATACAGGAGATTAGACAATTTAGGGTAATCAATGAAAATATTCTGTGATTTGCTACCACTCAATTTTGACCATAAATTACGACCATAACTTGCAAGTTAGTAAGCCATAAAACAAGTGGATGTGACAAGAAAAACTATAAGAAATGAATTAAGGAGATGAAGAGGAACCACTAGTGTTGTCATTTAATGAGACAAAATTACTCTTTATACATATCTTGCATTTCTAGTTGAGTCTTGCCACACTAGTGCAGTACAAGAGCACTAACACTTCACTCATTTTTCTTGGGATTTGGGCATTTTTCATAACGTAAAAGCTGTTTTTTGTGTAACAAAACAGTATGAACAATAACTAATCTACACATTTTTATTGCAGTAAATAAATTAATGTAATTTTAGGTTTAAAACTGTCTGCTTGCTAAAACCCCTCACCTACATCACAGACACTGACAAACACTAATTCTAAAGTCACACTTCTACATGGTGTTATATCCTACAAACTTTAAAATGTAGTAATAATTTAATGTTATTTTAGGCCAACACTTGGAAGAAGCTGTGCTTATACACTTTCTCTGTGATACATGTCCCCATTTTCTGTATTCTCACAGTCTTACTGGGAACTAATCATTCACATGCCTTAAAAAATCTGTTTTAAAGCTTATTTACTAATTGTAAATAGGTGTCCAGGTTTTTTCTATTTATGAACCTCAGTATCTGTTCAGAATTTCTAGGCAGTATCTATCCAGTATTTCTAGGCTGAAAAGCTGCTTATAAATATATAAACAATCATTAACAACTACAAGCTATATAAGAATAAATTGTTGAAATAAAACAAATACTTATCATAAATCTTCTCCCTTTAAAGAAGTAGTACAGATGTGATAGTGCTGAGTAGCATGCAAAAGTCTTTCTGGTTAATGCCTTTATGATCCTCCTTAGAATAAGGAAGAACATTAGGAAAATGAGCACAGAATAATTTTTCTGATTGTTGATCACAGAAAAAGATCATATCAAAATGCTGTTGACAAGAGGAAAATTCATGTGTTTCTTTCTACATAAAGAGAAATCCGAGAGGCCTGCAAACCACACAGTACACCTGGAAAGGTGATGAGAGTAAAAGATAGGACAGCACGGGAGGAGGAAAGACCTCCTTTACTGCTCTCACAGCCACTAAAATACCTCTGTAGAGCCTGATGATAGAGCAATCCATTTGCTAGCAGATAAATGCAAAGTGCATATGTGAAATAAATATTGAAAATATGTAGATTTATATTTAATGTGATTTCACGTTGCAGAGGAGAAAACAAACACCCCAGAGTAAAAAAAAAAAGCATTAGTGAGGTTGCAAACAAAAGATTAGTCGGCAAATACTGACTCTGTATCTGCAGGTGGACTCTGTGTGAGACAATACAGAATTCGAGCATTGTGAAGATTTCATGCAGAGATTCCAAACACTCGCTGTAGTAGACAAATGTTTGGCACTAGTGTACCAAAAGAAAGGCAGTTCTTAGCTGGTTCTTTTTAAAAGTAATTTTCTTGAGCTTAGAGCTTTAAGAATCAGGATTCACTTTTCTGTGCAAGTTTATGGAAAAGTAGAACACAATAAGTCCATGTAAGTGCTGGGCCCGTATGTTTTACTTTCTCAAAAATACTTCCCACCTGAATTCTGAATTTAACATTAGAAAACTGTCCAGGTCTGGTCTTTCCGATTTTCTGTGTTGTTTAGTACAGCTGTCTAAGACAATCCAGTTTGAAGAACTATGTGAATCCCCAACAGAATACAAACCCTACACCATTATTTAAAATATCATTGAAATGGTCCTTTCCTTAACTCCTGCATGTTATCAGTTTCTACAGGCTCATATAATTTTAAGAAAAAGTAAATTCAGTGCAAATAATACCTTTTGTCCCTTCCATCTAAATTTGGTGCTAGAGGAAACTTCTGTGTCTTACATCATTGGCATGATTTCTGACAAGTATGTATAATGAGACTGGAAGACACACAGTTCTCAAAAATAATATTCCTCCCTCTGTATGTAACCTTATTTCTGAAATTTGAGACTTTAATTTGAAATCTCCTTTGAAAATGTATTTCCAGCTTCTTTCTAAAAGATTTTGGATGTGATTTAACGTTTGGTGGAAATTTGCAAGACACACAACTAAATTGTGAAGGCAGGAAATGAAACAGCTCAGAATCTGAATGAACTCTGGAGCATTTACATTCTCATGTTTAAATATTTGCCTGAATTACATGTGAGCTATAACTTTTCACTCACTGGAATTTTTTGCATTTTCTGTAATTAAGAGTACTAAGACAAATCAATGTTTACATTATTTCAATATATCAACATATCATGTTCAGTCTTATGTTTCTGCAACTTAAAAACTGTGCAACACAAAACCCCAATAACTTCTAGCAAGGTGGACAGGAACAGGAGAGAAAAAAGAAAACCCCTGACTTAAAACAAAGACGGGGACATTCCTGCAGCTCCTGATGGACTGGTGCAATACAATGAAGCTGGTGTATTCAATATAACTTTTAGAATAATTGCCTGGGAGGTAACCAGAAGAAGTACATTTTACTTTATCATGGTACATAAATAAAAGGGCAGACTAATTAATCATATCGCTTACTAAAAGTGCTTTTTATTTTGCCATTTAGTATGCCAGAAAGATCATTTCCTTTAATGTATATACCCAGTATTAACATGATTTAATCCATCATGTTCTGTATTATGAAATTACTTTGTTTTACTCCCTGATCCAGCTGAAGATCATTAACCCACACTATTTTCTAAGTCATACATCATTTGAGAGTATTACCTCATATAGCAAAAAAGCTACTTCCCTCGGTTATACACTCCAACTAAGAAATCATTTTTTCTGGATGTTGCTGACAAGTAGAGCTGTTTTCATTAGAAAGCAGATAGTTCACTATTTCGATTCTGTTTTACCTTCACATTTGCTCCAGCTCAGAATTCTTTGCTGCCAGTCATCTCATTACGTCTTGCAACATCCACACCCTGTATTCCAGACCTATCCATAAAATGTGCTAAACATGCAAGTACTTTGCCTTTCCCTAAGACCTCCATTTTTTCACTCTGCACCCTCCCTTGTTGTAAGCCAGTCTTCAAAAGGCAGTGCAAGTGAAGCCAATCATCTGAACAGGAGGTTAAACCCCCATAGTTTTGCAGGTGTCTCTTAGCTGAGAGTGCCAAAGGTGTAATTTGCACATGCAGATTTTGAGCTTGGATGTGCTCACACTACTGGTGAATGTGCCTTGTAGAGCTTTAGGGCAGAGTCTGATCTTCTATTGTTTCTTGGAGTTTGCAGTTATGATGGAAATTTTTACTGTTATACTCTCCAAGTCTGTATCATGCATGTTCTGCTGGGGCTGCCCTGATACTGTGGGTAAGTGTCAATAAACAGTGGTCTGCGATGTAAATGAAATGTATACATAACAGAGTAATGGATCATTTTGAGCTAAAATGAAGACTGGATAGATCTTGAAGATATGCCTTGGTATTTTTAGAATAAAAAAGAATAAATGATGGTTTGAATTAGTTGCATTTCAAGTAAGAGAAGTAGCACCTGTTAAGTTTCAAAATTATTTCAGTTATCTCTAAGCATTTGCCTTGAGAAGTAGACTCTCATTCTAGATAGGTAAGGAGACTAAATGCTTTAATTGCTTGTATAGGAAGCCACCTACTAGAGATTAAATCCTTAGAGGTAAACCCATCAGTACATACCTTTTGTTCTTCCATAGTATATAGGTTTTTGATTTGATCATTCTGTACTGTAGATAATACACAAACATTGTAGTAATATATTCTACCTGCTCTGTGTAGTTTTCTCTGGTTACTACCCTATTAATCAGAAACTCCATTTTTATTATTGCTTCAGGAAGTTTATAGGGGGGAAGTTTCACTTTTTTTTGCACATACTTCATAACTCATGTCAAATTTACTGTTTATTATTACCTTTTACACTTGCCATGTATAAAGATATTATCCTCTTTATTCACACTAAACACTAATATAGAGCTTGACGGAAAAAAAGGTAGAGTATTGGTATGGGTATTTGATTTTGTTAATTTGAAGGACAATCTGCTCACTGATCTTAAATGGTGTCATAGGTGGGATTTGATTTAAAACAATGATCCTTGTAGAGGTTTCACTGAAATTGAAGGAAGATTAAAGGCCTCTAATGAACACGCTTACAAAAGTCAAAGAAAAGATCATAAGTTTGGAATTGCTCCGAATATATGTGAACACCCCAAGGACAACGTTTAGTTATAGTTTAATAATCCACTGTACAAAGAGTTCTGAATGAGCTGGGGAAAACATAAATCTACTATATTATGCAAAGCCAAAGCTGAAGGTCAGCCTGAAGTTAATAACCATGCCCAGTGATATTATTTCAATGATGACACAATATTTAAGCTACTGAACTTGGGTAAAGTCTCTGTTGCAAAACTTTAAGCTCCTCTTGTTCATGTGAACAAGATTGCCAAAGTGAAGGGAAAAGAGAAGACTGCCCAGTCTTCTGGAGGGACTGGATTAGCCCACACTAAAGTATGTGCAGTGCTAGAGATCACCAAAGTGTACAGTGTAAAGTCAGCCTGGGTGTGTCTGTGCAGTCTGCAGTGCAGCCCAGGCCATGAACAGCCTCACAGGCCACTGCTCTGCAGGCAGCACAGACCCTGGCTCTTCAGAGTCAGAGAGGGGAGTGCTGTGAATAGCATTCATTGCGCTTTGCCCAAAAGATTTCTGTGCCAATACTGAGTTCCCCAGGGCACCTTCCCAACTCTGAGAGTAACTGTTAAATGGAGTTACCCTAAACTTCTCTAGATACCATAATCTACTCCTCAAGCTATTGGTGTGTCACGGGTGTGTTGGTAACTGTCTTCTGACAGGGTTGCCCAAGTGATTTTGGAACTTACCTCCAGTAAAAACTGAGAGAAAAGGTGGACTTTTAGGGTTGTGCTTTGAGTGCTCCACAGAATGGGATTTAGCAATGATGTCACCCAAACCATTTTTTTTTTTTCTGCTCAAGAAAGTATTTTTAAACTCCCAGATTCTGTAGATGAAAAAAGTTATCAAAACTGAAAAGGGATATAATAACAATAAAAAAGTAATACTGTGAACTGTTGGTATGAAACTTTATTTTCAGGACAAATAAGTTGGTGAGTTTTGCATTAACAAGTGTGAACTTAATATGTACAAAACTTACCTCAATTTTTCTAGCCTTGATTTTGTCCCTACCAGAATGCTAAGACTATAATCACATTACATTATTAAGTATCAAACCCTCGTAAAATAATTCCAAGCAAAACAAATGAGAAGCCATGGAAAATTATGGCATGGGATCTTGACAAGCTAAAATAGAAAGCAATGAAGTACACCAGGTGTCATTCTAGAACTTGTGTGTGAGTGACTGTACGGAGCACACTGAAACCCCTGATGTTCATATAAAACACATGGAGAAACTTCTTCTGGTATTCTGTGAGAATAAGTTAAAATTGCAACGTATGAAAAAGTGGTATCATATAATAGCAATTTATTTATAAAAATGTCATTTGTATTTTTGAACACTGTTTAACTTCCATGCATGTTTTGCTGTTTTCAAATTGCAAATTGACCTTTTCAAATTCATAATGAGGTGTGAAATAAATGAGAGAGTACTGAAGGTGAGTAATTCATTAATCATAAGCAAAACAGGGATGAAATCAAGGACACAGGAGCACAAACTGTAAAAGCAATAGGTTGCATAATCATTGTATTTAATATTAACTACATTATGTTTTTCATGTGAGTTCTGAGAAGTCAGGGGGTTTTATGTTTACATGAAACTAATCCAAGGTAAATTTTATTTCCCAGTATTATTTTTCCTAGTGGTCACCCTCTTTTTAATAAAGTAGAAGACAACGAATTCTACCTTGTCACATTGTTACGAAGATTTAATAGTGGGGTTAGCAGGAACATTTAAGCCTACTGAAACTTTTGATTTAAGATATTCCACTTTTGACTAGAATGTACCAAATCATGTAGCTACATCCCTTTCTTGTTTGTAATGGCAAATCTCCCATTATGGACATAAATTCACCTGGAATGGTTGTTTTGGCCAAAATAGGCTGTTACTCCTATTCATCTGTCAGAGAAGGACAGAGCAAGACCTATTATTTGAACCAGTCTGGGTCTTTATCCTTCAAGAGTTCAATCCACACTGATTACACAACATGCCACAAGATTGCTCACAGGTTACAGGTGGCTAGAGTATTTAAATAGTTAATACTCCAGTAGCTCAACTGGATATAATAAAAATAATTTGTTCCCCCATGTCAGACTTCACCTAAAACCACAAGAAGAAACTGGGTTGGAATAAGATAAGGTGAACTGGTGGTACAGCAAGGAGCCAATTCAGAAATATGCATTTCCCTGTTCCATACACATTTATTTGGGTGGAGCTGATATTGATGCTGCTCTTACTCGCTATTTTGTAATTTGCTGGACCGAGAAGGAGAAAGAGAGGAGAAAAGTGCAGAGTGAGAACTGTGCATGTAACTTACCATTGTACCATTGTGTTTTGTGGTCCCCAGTGTGATGCACATTCACACCCTTTTCAGCTTTGTGTGTCTGTGGCTGTGTAAACCAGCAGTGGTCAGGGTGAGCAGCCTTTCCGTGAGCCCTGTGCTGAAACCCCAGCACAGCAGACAGAGTGGGCCATGTGCCCCTCCCTGGGGAGCACAGGGAGGCTCTGGGCAGCTCTCTGTTCCCATACAGCATGGGTCTCACTGGGGTCTGTGCTGGCCCTGGTGGTCCATACTGGCCCATCCTTTCTGCAGACAAAAAGTGGAGTTACCCAGCAGGTCACGCCTTATCTCAGTCCTGGTGGTGGTCACAGGAGGTGGTGCCGCGTGTCCAGGCACGTGAACTTGTTTACGTGCACTGAAACCAGGCTGCAGGTGGACTGGCGTGCCCTGGGGTCTTGTCTGTCTGTGAACTCTGGGAGCAGCCTATGTATGCACCAGAGGCTGGGAGAAGCGTTCCCGGGTCCTCCAGTCAGCTGGACTCGCTCTGTAGCCCTGATGGAGCTGCACTTGACCGGTGTGTTAGTGCCATGGGATTGTCCTCACACACGAAGTCCCTGTGACTGGCACCCTGCAGTGTGGCACAGCCCGCTCTGTGAGGTGCTGTAGCCCACGGTGGAAAGGCTGTAACACCCGTGGGCCAGAGGAGCTGTGCTGCAGGTTCTGTGGCTTGGAATCTGACTCAGAGCAGTCCTCTCTCACACTCATTCTTAGCTGTAATTAATGCATGTTGTTCTGGTGCGTATCAATGTCTGACTAAGCAACTGTCTGCATTTGTATTATAAAACAGGCATTAATAAACTAGTGTTTAATAATTAGATAAAAATTGTGATTTCATTCACAATTTTTGCAATTTGAAGCAAAGTTCTGTCTGCAATTCTGTATTCAGAGGGGGAAAAGTGGCTATTGATTAAAGGTACATACTCTATCACCCTGACAAAGAAAGTATCATTTTTAAAACTCCCATTTAACTAATTTCCTACCTTCTCTGATCCAACACTTCTACATTTTATAAATTATATTCATGTTAGCTTCACACTGTGCTTAAGGTGTATATGAGAAGCTATATATAAGCTGCAAGGTGTTAAAGCCAATAATTGTTAGTGATGTTTTTCTTTCTAAAGAAATATAAAGGACACAATGTTCAATGATTAGACTAGTATACTATTAAGTCTAAGGAATTTGTTCAGATCTCTTAAAAATTATGCATTCCACTCAGGCTTGTATAAGTGGAGAGATCCTCTTAATATATTTACCTTCATTTTAGATGCAGGTGGTTTAAATGTGGTGCTCTGGTTTAGATTCCAGAGCAAATAGGTTACCTATGATATTACCCTTCCCAGGAATATATTGCCAAGCACTACCTTTCTCAAGCAATATGGTTAAAGGGTTCACTCCGTCCCCAGTGGTCCTCTGCTTGAATGCTTTTCCCAAGCTCCAGATCAATCTTTAACTCCTCACTTTTAAATTAAAATGAAATACCATGGAGAAGAAAGGGAACATAAATACTTCCAAAATCCCAGCAAATAGGTTTGCTCGCTCTTCCCTCTCCTAAGCAAGACATGAAAGCCCATGAAGTCTTCTCTGTGCTGGACCAGGTATTTCCAAAGTTTTTTTAAACCAATCTCCTAAAGTTTCAGCAGAATATATTTTTTTCCAGACACCTTCTCATGTTGTTGCAGAGTCTTCCACTCAGTATCAGAAACATTTTGCTATGAGCCTGAGAAGTCTGACACTGTAGAAAATTTCAAAAAATATCAGTATTTTTGGAAGAATATTCCTTTTATAGGTACCCTGCCCTGCTCTTTGCACAAGCTAGCTTCCTCTGTACCTCGAACAATCCAGCTCTGCAGACCTTCTATCATTCTGCTTTCAGAGGCTGTTCTGGAAGCACATGGATGGTAACTTTATATCCAGAAGTTAAAAGGGGAGTAGAGTTCAACTTTTGGGGAGACTTGGACTTGTTTGTATCTTCAGCATGTTTGAATTGCTGTTAAAATATCTACCACTGTATTAATGAAACATACCAAAGCTGAAAGAATACATTTTAAGATAATGCCCTCTCCCAGGTTAATGATTAATACTGTGAGAACTCAGCTTGGTATTTACTGTATCATAACACAGTAAATTGAACTCAAAGCAAGTCATTATCTATTTTATTTATTTGTTTTTTTAAAGCATGCAATGCTAAATTATTAACTTCTGTGGTAGAAGGGTAGTAAAAACTAGGGTCAGGCAGTACCCATGGAGTGTTGAGGGACTCATTTGTTCACACCCTGTGTGGTATATAAAGAACAGTTCTTATAGAGGAAGGCTTTCTGTTTCTAATGCAAAATAATTAAAAATATGTTTTATTACAGTATACATTCATGTATTCTTCATTATTGTATTAAAAAATAGTCCTTGGATTCTTTGTTTGTCACTCAATATTATTATAAACTGCACCTTCTGTTCCCTGCATGTATACAATGCTATCTATTTCCCCTAGAAATTAACTTTTAAATTATTTTAAAGAGAGGACTAGAGATTCTCCATATCTTAAATAGTCAGAAACTTCAATATCAGTTTTGACTTATGCTGAGACTTTTCAGATAGTTTTGTTTTCATTTATTTAAACTTTATGCATGTTCAGTTCTTAATTTTGCTCTACTCCTTCTCTTTGTCACTTATTGAACAAAAATTCATTTAGAAATTGAAAGGGCATTTTACTACATGATAATAATTTAAGTAATTCGGTCATAAATAATAACTATTGAATATTTCTCCCTTAGAAAACGGATGGAGTTATAAAACTGGTATAGGTAAAGTGGAGTGCAGTACAGAGAGACCTTAAGTAAAGCTTGTTTTGGAATTTGAGAAATTTATTTTTAGTGTTTCTGACGTAACCTACCACCAAAAGGTAATTTGAAAAGCAGCCTAACTGTTCATTTGAGTTTTAAGACTACACTAACAGAAACAAAGAAAAAATTTTGCTCATTCTCAGTATTTAAAAAAGTCAAAATAGCAATTAGAGAATATGCTGTAAAAGGACGTATTAATCAGGATAAAAGATCACTTGAAAATCTGACCACTGTTGAATGTCTTTGAAATTCTAATTTGTATCAACAAACATGCCTACTTCAAAATCAGTTTTTAATGGACCAGCTAAGGGCACTTTACTTTTTTATTTTCCTGCCAGATTTTGGTATGATCACAAACATGTCAGCACTGTGGCTATTACAAAATCAAAATTTTCGACCTTCTTAATTCTGTAGGAAGGGTGTTTTACTTCATAAGAAAAACAGTTATTTTTATTGAAATGTAAATATTACCTTTCAGGAAAGATACTGCCTGGAACATTCTGCCTGAAATGTGAATGCCTTAGAAAGTTTACAAACCCCTGAAATTTCTAGAATTTAGATTAGAAGAAAAATACTTGGACAAAATGAACTATCCCATTGTTAAACCTGCAATGAGACCTCCCTGTCTGCAAAGACTTTAAGGTTCTAATTCTATCTTGCAATTCCCAATTTTTTCATGGTAACTTACCCACTGTTTAAAGGTTCAAAGGTGTTTCACCTAAATTTCCTTATACCTCCAGATAGTGCATGGCTAAGTTATTTAGATACAAATAAGCCTTGAGAATATCATCAAATCCATTCTAATTTCATTCATGCCTTGGAGATAATAATTTAAAGAGCTAGTCACTGCTTGCAATTAAGCATGGAGAAAATAGATCCGTCCCATAATTTATGTCTGTAAAGGTTGGGCTGGATTTGTAATTAATGTTTGCTCCTTTTAATGAAATACTCCAAAGGTCTGCACTTCTGTCATTCATGGAGGTAATTTTTCAATTGATTAGTAAAATAATACTTGAAAAGTAAATGCACCTGCTTTAGCACAGAAATGTCTTAGTCAAGTAGAGACAATGATTGGAGTGCTAAAAAAATATCATTTCAATACAGTAGAGACTGGAGTTTTACTCCTCCAGAATTCAGAACTCCCACTAAAGAGAAAAAAAAAAGAAAAGGTAATTAAACCTCCAACAACTTCTTCAGCATGCTTTCATCCAGTTTAATTCCTGGGTGACTTTCAGCATAGCTAAACACTTTTAGGAACACATGCCTGAGCTGTGCATTCGTACAAGAGAAATATGTCTGGAAAGCATATATACAGCAAGACATCGTTTTAATATTTGCGTACCTTAGTATTTTCAGAGGGCATGAAAAGATAATTTAATATTGGATATTTGTTTCCCTTTTGAATAAACACTTAAAATTTGACAGGTCATTTGGATTCTATTCTTATTTCCATTTCAGAATCAAACATGTTCAAGTGGGCAAAAAGGCAAGACTTAAGAGTTAGGTTTAAAATGGTTTTAATGTCTTTCCTACGAAACAACTACTATCAAAGAAAATTAAATAAAGTAACAAACCACCTCTGCCTGTTTTCAGGGAATTGATAAGCATTTTGTTTGAATTAATCACTCCAGCAGACACATTCAGTGACTTCTCCTGCTTTGTTAATTTAGTCATTTTGACACAGTCTTAGTGTTGCTCTACTAGAGAGACCTCACTTTTTGAAGCAGTGAGCATTGTGGGAATTGACTGTAAGTGGAGTGGACAGAATGCAGAGTAGAAGCCACAATCTCCACTAAATTTCTTGAGGGCCACAGACATGGTGATCCAGGAGGTTTTGAACCCTGGTCATCTGGGACAGTGATTTGGCTTTCAGAGAAAGAGGCGAGAAAAGTGAATAAATGTGGTGAAAGAGCCCTTTTCCAGTGCTCAGTCCAGTGTAGCAGAGTAATCCAGACAGTGGAGCAAGGGGATGTGTGTCATCAGAACATTTAACTTTAAGGATAAAAGTTTAGGGTTTTAATGCTACGGTTTTAAGTGTGTGAATCATCTGAAGGACCCTGCTCTTATTAAAGCATGAGCAAAGAAGCATCTAAGGACTTAAAAATCTGCACCTTGAACTTAGTGTAACTCCCATTAAAGTCAATGCATGCTGAGTCAGACTTTAATTCTTTTTGCACCCTTGAGACTCAAAAGGTGAAAATCCTGGCACTGCTGATGTTCTGCCATTGACCTTGTAGGGTCAGGGTTACATTCTAAAAGCCATAAAATGACACTGACATTTCGTCATTGCTGTCTTGGATCAGATTCATAACAGTGACCCAGGAGAGAAAAATCTGCATAATCCATTACTACTGTGCATCTACCCAACACTATCTCACCACCTTCTACCTTGTTTCAAGAGAGGGAATAATCTATAGTTTTGAGCTCCCTTTATTTTAGCTCAAATGAGTAAGAATGGAAAAATCCTGGTATTCATTTTTCGATCACCTTCTAAGTAAATTCTGGATTATTTTATATTTTATATTAATTTAATGGAAAATTCTCTTTGCAAAATGAAAGTGGTTTTGCTGGATGGTTTTGGGTTTTATTTCCAATACTATTCTAAAAAGAGTTTGTAGTAAAACTTGAAGGCAAATTTCAGATTTGTAGTCCCTTATGAATGAAGTGCTTATGATTAACAGTGAGAACTGTGAAGAGTTTTTATAATTCCTTAATGATCCTTCATGAAATATTTAATTAAAGACCAGCTGGAAAGACAATCTTGGTTAATAAAAGGAAATCAAGGAATGAACTGATTTCTATAATGTGCTATGTGATAGATGCTACATATCATTAGCAGTTAGATACAATAAAATGATAAAATACAAAATTATTCTGCTGCCCCCTCTTAAATTGTTTCCAGGATTGCAAATGCAAAGTATTGGCTGTGCGTTCCAGATGATAAATTAATAGATTCCAAATTCACAAGTGTATTGAAAAATACAATTTAAAACTTTTGCAGGAAATAGTACTACATATAAATTGGCTACTGATTCACAGGTTTTTTTACGCCGTAGAAGAATATGAACCAAAACGTGTTACCAGTTAGAGAGGAAAAAATCTGAAACAACTTTATTGAAAAAAATCATGCTTTTGGTAAAGCCCACCTAGGACAAATTTTACAGGAAATATCTCCCAGATGCTGCTTTTTATACACTGGGCCAACCGGAGCCAGTGTAATACTTGGGAAACAGGTCTGAAACCCAGGAAAAGATCTGTGAAAACACAAACCTGTAAGAGAAACTATCCAACAGTGGAGGCAACTACAGCAGCGTTAAAGCAGTGCTGCTCAATAATGAGCAGTAAGAGGTGACTGCTCCAAGTCACCCTATAAAGCATGTGCTACCTGCTGCAGGCTACAAGATTAATTCTGAACCCTGTAATTTAGCAAAGGAATGAGACTTCAGTCTGTTCAGTCTTCAGCAGCAAATAAATTGGTGACAAATGCTTTGGCATAGTTTGTTACATTACTTTGTGACAGTGTCTGCGTCCAATGCTTTCAGTTATAATTCTCTTTCTTCCTTTTGGCAAAGCTTGATCCTCTGTATTCCTCAACTCAGCTTATTTTGTTAATTGAAACTTCACAAATTTTTAAATTTCTCTTTCTTCTTTTTAGGCTAATTTTGAAGTACATATGTTTTTGAACCCCACACTTTTCACAGATAGGCAATTTGCTCTGTGAATGGTCTGGTCAGGTGAATAACTTGTCCTGGTTGTTCAAAGTCTGCATCCTTACTTTTAAGTGCATCAATTTTGATCATTATATTTGTAATAGAGTCGGATTTTTAAAAATATTCTGCATGTAGAGGGGAAAGGAAATACAATTGTTTGCCCATAAGGTCTGTTATACCACCTGCTACTGCTCTTTGTACTTACCCATGCATGGAGTTACCCAGTTTATGCTGCAGCTCTGTTAGTCAAGGCACTCAGCTTCTTGTGTCATTTTAAGCTGTATTTCCAAAGCCACAAAGCTTTGAAGAGCTGCCCCACACTGCATCTTCATCGTGACTAAAATTGGAAAGCAAATCACCTGCTGCCACTCCTATTATTAGTAACATTCAACTGAGAACAATGTGTAGCTCAGAGCAAGGGTAGAGACTTTGGAAGCGTAAGCAGAAGGTGTCACTGAGACAGAACTGTTATTCTGCGAGAGGCTGTGTGACCCAAATGAACTAAATATTCTGCAGAGCTCTCACAGAGGGGTTTCACTGTAAAGCTAAATGACATACCTGGACAAACTGTATCAAATTTTCCATTCTGAGCAAAAACATTTTAATAACTTTTCTATTGACAAATATTCAATTATTATATTCCCTATTAGTTTGGATTTTATGACTTTCATACCAGTAATAGACTTGCTACCCTACTGGAATCAAGGGGTTTGCATGTTTTTAAAAACAGGGACAGCTTGAACTGCAGTTGTTCTGCTTATTAAAGAAGTAGATGTTTACATGTTTCATTAGAAATGAAAAAAACCTGCTTCTGAGTTTTGTGCAAACTTTGTTTTCCCTTCATTAAAACTTCTCTTTGTTAAATAACTGCAGATCTTAAGACATTAGGGGTACTCATATTACTTAACTTTGTTTCTTTGACCTCCTTCTGAAGGAGTCTACAGAGACTAATTTAAAAACCTCCCTTATGTTCCTGGAGGAAAGTGGTGTGAACATTCCTGTTTGTGTCAAACTGCACTCAAAGTGCATATACCGACTTTACTGAAGTAGCCTGGGCTTTCCACCACTCAATGAGACCTTGGTGTCCTGTGAGTTTTATGTAGTTGAACATCTAAGTCAGGAGTTGTATAATATTTCTAAGGAATGCGTATTTAAACATAGGTTAATAATAAGATTTTAACTGTTTGTTTTCTTCTTAACATTAATGAAAGCATATATTTATATGCTGAGCTCTTGAAAATTAATTTCCTGGACTTCTCTAGGGATATAACAATGGTGTACAATGCATAGTTTTCCTCTGTATTATTTATGAACAGACGGGTATAATTTAGTAGCAACTCCCTTTGTGCACAAATGTTTAAGCTTTTGAAGTCACTTCAGTTGCACTGAACTTTGAGATGAGAATGAAGCCCTCTTTTTCTTTATTAGTTTTTCTTAGAATGTGCAACATGTTTACTTCCAGAATAACATGTAAATTTTTCTTAAATAGATGCTTTGCAAATAAGCTATTATGGTACTAAAGAAAACATTGATTAGTTTTAAATGGCAGTAACAATTCAAGTGCATGTAAAGACAAGTGCATTTTCTTTCCAGGTTAAGCCTCTGAATTTAATAATTGAAGGGGAAAATGCAATAAGGTGAAATAGAAGGAGCTTCTCTGAAGTACATTATGCAATTATGAGTGCCATAACTACAATTGCCTTCCTGAATCATAGTATGTTTTCTACTCAGACAGTTTTTAAAAACAAAATAATTTTTATTACTTTATTTGGAAATATGTACTGTTTGGGAAAAGTTGTATGCTCTGTGATGGTTCTGTTGATTTAGGAAACTACTCTGTTGATTCAGGAAATTCAAAAATTCAAGACACCATTCAAGTGAATACAGTCTCCAGCTGCAGTAATCTATTTATTTTTAGTCTTGTTAACACTGTTTTTATGTGCGAAAACTCTGCTTTTAGGGGCTTTCTTTCCCAGTTGCCTCAATTAAATCATGTTACATTTTGCTTAGCATACACAAGGCCAGGATTATTAGAAGACAAATTTTGGCTGTGTTTTGCGCATCTTAACTTGGTGATTTGTGTAAGTCATTAACTGTCTAGGGCAGAGCCTGAGTGTACTATTCACAGAACCCATGTGCTGGAAAGAAGCTGTGTGATGACTGTGTCACATAGTCAAATTTGTTGCAAAATGCACTTCTATAACCTCTTCTTCAACACAAAACATAGGCCAAGAAGTAGGACTGTAATTACAGTAGCAAAGGTTTAGATTAGACTTAAAAAAAAACTCAAAACAACCTAACTTTTATAAGAATAAGGTAAAAATCACTGACATATATTGCCTGGGAAATTTTGAGGTCTCTGGAAATCTGCAGGAACAGGTTAAACAGCAGCTGTCTGAAATGGTACAAATACACTTGTCTCAACTCTAAGTGTTTGTTTCTTTTATCCAAACAAAACTTTTGTGTCACATTTCAGAGTTTGGATTCAAGGGTTTGGCCCACGTTGGTTTTGTTTTATCCAGCTGCACAAGTAAACAGCAGTTACGTGATTTATATAATGTGTAACTGTGAAAATATAAACACCACATTGGGAGATAGCAAACCACATGTTGTATTTCACAGATACGGTTCTGGCTTTTTGTTCAGTTTCCTTTTTGTGTATGCATATCCATTATTTTTGCATGACTTCTCCATGTTTTGTTCTTTGTTTATGTGTTTAAATTACTGTTAAACAAAATATACAAATAGTACTTTGTGTGTAATATTACTTTTTTTTGCATTTACTTCCCAACTTAATCTGAGTAGCTCATGGAATTTCGTACAAGTACTAAAGTAAAGGCAAGTATTCAGAAAAGCTGTGAAAACTGAAGAGGTATCAGGCTTCCAAATTGACTTAGCAACATCAAGCCATATCAAATAAGCAGGGGAAGAACAGAAATGGCATGTAGAAAGCAAGGAGAATGGCACAGAAAGCTGGGGTGCCATTACTGAATAAAGTAGATATATTGGTTACTGAATAAAGTAGATATATTGGTGGTGGGGCAAGACAGACTAATAAGGACACAAGCAGGAAAAGGAAAGATGTAAGAAAAAATGTAAAGGATAGGGAGGATGAATTTAAGTTATGAATGGGAATTATGACCCAAATCAGGATTCTAGGGACTGAAAATCAGTTTTGCATCTTAAAAGTGGAAGAAGCAACAGAAGATTTAGCCTGGATGACAGAGGAAGTAGGTATATTAACCAAGAGGTTGTACCGGGTTAGGCTCAAAACTAATGAGGAAAGGTGGTGGAAAGGCATTTGGGTAATGAAACAGTTTGTCTGTTAGTGGAAACTGTAGTCTGATCCATAGTCCAGGCAGTTTGGTGTAGTTAAAGTATAAAAAATAACCTTCCAAAAAGAAATATTTCCAGGAGTCTCTTGGTGCTCCTTACTAAGAATGTGGGGTGTAGGTTAGGAAAGAGTAGTACAGTTTGATACAGCCTTTTAGTTAATGTGCATCTTGGTTGCTCAGATCATAGCTATAACCCTTCTGTGTGTTGCAGCTCTTCATATTTCATGTCAGATTTTCTAAAGTCACTCAGGCTGCTTTCCATGGATGCTGCTGTGTGCATACAGATATGTACACACTCATTTGCAGTGATTTCTGATCCAGTGTAGTTTTGTAAAGACCTCCAGCTCAATAGCATTAAAGATGATAAATGAATGTATAAATCTAAGGGGAAAGTAGTAAGTTAATAGTGAGGTGGTTTTTGTTTGGGTTTTTTGTTTGTTTGTTTTGCATAAAATAACTACAGTTTCCAATATTTTTCAAAGAGGTCCACTCTCAACTTAATGTGTATTGATAAAGATCCATTCTACACAACATTTCCCTCTCATCTCACCATGCCATATCTCCAGTTTTTCCTTATGTCTATTCCTCTTAAAATCCAATTTTCTAGTTATACTAGTATTTATTAAAAGCTTGACTGTAAGGTCTTTGTTTATCCAAAGATCTATTTTTATCATAACTGTTTATAATGATTAAACCTCAACAACTTAAACACTTTACACAAAATAATGTATTTTCAATAAATTGAAATATTAACCAATCATATGTAATGGTTCAGTTCTAGCAAATGGATTGCTAGAAATCCTTAGGGTTTCATATAAATTGAAGACTGTATTGACTGACCAGGCTGCACTCGAATTACATTGCATTTGGATCAAAAAGCATAGAAAAAGTTCTCATTATAGTTCTCTGACATTAATTTGAGCATTTTTATATGTGTGTCCTATTAAGTACTTTAAGTGCTTTTTGATAATTGTGCTTTGTAGTTTTTACAGCACTTCAGCCTATTCCCAGTTCAATTTCCTCTTTTATCCGATGTTTGAAATATTGATTTCTGACAGATAAAAGCAAACCTTATAATCTCAGCAGCATGCAATAAGTGAGTAAGACGGGGCTACAGAATGCATCAGGGAATGGTCATATTTGAAACCGTCTTTGTTTTATTACATTTCGTCAACAGAATTTACTTACCGCTTGCTGATATTTATGTAAAAGCAGGACTCCTGATAGTCCAGTGATATTACCAGTTCCTGGTATACTTTTGCATTTAGTAAGATAAAAGAAGAAACTCCCTTGGTGGTTGATGATTGCAGCTGCTTAAACTGCTGTCAGCTGGCTTGAAGTAACTGTGATTTATCTTCTTCAGATTGTGCAGCATTGTGTCCGTGAACTTCCAGAGTTTGCATTAAAAAGTGACAGAACATCAGAGTGCCAGAAGCTTCTCATATTGTGGCCCTGAAGGTAAAAGCAAAAGAAGCTATGCTTGTTCTGTGTTTGGGAACACTGTCCAAACACTCTGCAAAACTCTTGTGACATGAAAGAGATCTCAAAGAAAGGGGTTGGGATTTTGAACATGCACTAAATACAGTTAAGAGATGCTAAGGAGCATAGACTTGGTGCTTTGATTTGCATGTTTCCATGATGTTTCTAAAAAATAGGAAGAAGATTTTAGTCCAGTCCAATTTCTAGCTGATTAGTTAATGGTATGTTAGGAATTCACTTTGCCTTTATTTCCTTTTCATTACCCTGTACAATCCAGTGCCTCACAGGTAACAGTGCATTAAACATCTCTACTCAGTTCCATTAACACTGGCAGTAAAAGAGCAGAATACACAGGGAATTAGCTGCTGCAATTCTGGCAGTATTTCCTCTGAAGTTGTGAAAATTTAGATCAGGATACTGTATTAGAAGGTGAGAAAAGTTCCTCAGGTTACACAGTAGCTTTGGCAATCAATAGCAAACTTATCAAAGTTGAGAACACAAGAGTCTCCATCCCGAATACCAGGTTGGGAGGAAACAGAATATCTTTCTCTGGAGAAACACCTTTTTAAGAAGGACCGTTTTACCTGGGAACACAATCAGGTGAAATAAAGGAATGGGGCATATAAGTTTTAATAATTTAAACATTTCTAAAGGTGAATACTGAGATATTATTTAATCTCATATTAACAATTGCTAATTCAGCCTTTTTTTTTTGTCAATCTTAGAAACGCTTAAAACCATCATCCTGCACACTTGAGTATAGAATATTTGCATGCTAAGTATATATTAGTGAATTTTAATTATTATGATGGTCTGGAACTCTGCTAGTCACTTAGCAACTAAAGTTTAACCTCTGATCAATTAAAGTTTTCATTACTAAGCAATCACCATTTAAACTTTTAAGTAATAAGCACTTAACTGCATTCTGGAAATGGTGGGTTGGTGATAGCAAAGCCTTGCAGGGTTCAGAGGATTGGCAAGCCTGGAAAAGTGATTTGGTTGAGGCTATCAGGGAGAAAAGAGCTTCTGAGCTCTACAAGTTTTGATGATAACTTATAAATAAAGGCTGATGGAGCAGAGCTTGCTTGGTAGCAGAATGTTCTAGACATGGTGCCTTTAGAAAGCAGTGGAGTAATTATGAAGGCTTGGTAGCCTAGGAGTTGAGTTTAATGTGGTTGGAGCTAGAGGTCTAAACACAAAGGTCATGGTGCATGGCCATCGATCCTCTCTCCATCCGATCTTGACATCAAGGTATGCCAAGACATTTACAGGCCAACACGGAAGCACAGGCAGAAAATGCTGTTGCTGACAGAAAATGTACTGACTGGAGCTAAGCTTTGCAGGAAGGTTTCTTCAGTGATGATTTGGCAGCTGGGAAGCTTGGACCAGCAAAATCACAGACCTGAAATAACTCAAGATTTGCCAATAAGAGAAAAGACAAAGAGACTTGTTAAATTATATTTAACAGCAATGTTATGTCACTGAATATTCAAGTAAAAGTCTATAAGGCCCCAAACCAAACATGCTAGCTGCCCCCAGCCCAAATTTCTGTGTCTCAGCATACCAACACAGAGATATATGTACCTGTGCAAGTTACATTCCTATACATTCCACATATGCAGGAAAAGCATCAACACAAGGATTCTGCAGTGGGTGATATAAATATAGACAATGTCCATTAGATTTTCAAAGGAGCTATGTAGTATTTTTCATATTGGATAAGTTATTTACAGTTCACTATTTAAAAGGAAAAGACATTGGGAAAGGTTTATCTTCTAATAAATCAAGACCATTATGACATCAAGTCACAAAGCCTAAGGGTATAAAGGCAGTTGCAGAAGCTGTCTCTGGCAAAATATTGTGTATACTATATTATACTGAATAGCTGAATTAAGTGTGCTTCTATGAAGAATTAGAAACAATTAGAAATGGAAAAATACAGTGTGGAAAAAAACAGAATTCTGAAAACTGGTGATTTTTGATTGAGGTTCTTGTGGGAATCAAGTTGTGAAATAAGCCATTGAATACATCAAATGATATTTTCTAACTTCTGTTTGAATTTGACATTGTATGTAATGCTGTATGCATGTGCATTCCAGTATTATAGCTGATAGAACTATCTTAATATTTTTATCTGTGAAATATAATTTTAAAATTTAAGTCTCAGTTTTTCAACTGATAGCATTGAACACATCAAATTAAAAAAAAAAAACTGTTCAGCTAAAATGATTGGAATTTCTCTGTGTAATACATACAGTCAGCCAATTCAAAAAGTCTAATTCGGGTCTTTTGTGCATATGTTTGAAAGTTGGACAATCTATACCATTCTTTCCCTGCTTACCCATTTACTGACCAGTTAAAACAGAATTCCAACATAAATCTGATACCTCACAGTCATTACAACTGTCAATATAAATGTTTATTACGTGTTTCAGCATTGCTAATAACTTGTGTTCTCTGTTATAAAGCCAAAGGAAAGTCCTGCATTTTGTTCCCTTCCAAAACACACACAGCATGTACACTACAGGCATAAACTGGCATTTTTATCACTATGTTTTCTATTTTGGCTCACTGCTATAAGGGGTCAGGAAAAAATTAAGTCATCTTCATAGATGACTCATCTTGGGCACTCAGCAGCTGTGATTTCTATTTCCACGTGCATAGTATAGGAAAACAAAGATATTGTAATGATAGTAAATAATACTCAATAGTAAGTTTACTTGCTTTGGTGATTTCTACTTACCTGAGGAAAATAACTTTAAAACTTTACCTGAGATTTTTTGGGCACCTTTTTCATAGAACCCAGTACTTTTTGTGGGACTAACTCTCTGGGACTCCACTGGGATGCTTGGGGAATTAGTGCTCTATGTGTATGTTTGCAAGTATTTTTAATATTTCTTCACAAAAGTTAGGCAACCTGATAATTTTAGAATATGTTTATATAATTAAAAAGTAACTCATCCACTTCATAAAAGCAGTGCAGACAGAATTCCTTTTTTACCTCAGTGCTTCCACCTTCCTCTTTCTCTTTATTCTCTTTGATGTCTGCAGCTGTTGTCTGACAAATAAGGCCAGCAGCTGCCTGCAGTGCTACTGTTTTACCAGCTGCCAAAGGTCTGCGTTCAGCAGGCACCGGCTCCTCTCCCGGCCTGTGGTGCAGGGAGTGTTTGTCATCTTGGTGGCACACACAGCCTTCCGCTGACAATTCAGCGTCCTCACGAGCTCTCAACCTGCAAGCACTCAGGGCTCGTGTGCTCATGCTGATTTCCTTGTTAAACGAAGTGTCCGGAGTGTCAGAAGAATGAATTCAAGCACATTGCACTACATAACCAAATGGCAATATTTCTCTCATTTTAGCTCCTTAATACCATCTTCAGCTGAGTGGGAAAGAACGCAGATTGCATGACCCTGGGGAACTTTGTTTCAACATTTATTATTGGGAAAAATATGGCTTTCAAAAGATAAAATATATTTCAAATATCAGATCTCTCCCTGTGCTGAGCTAAATGCTGCCTTGATGTATGCCTTGTACACTCTAAGTTGACAGATGTGAAGTACAAGTAAGAGCAGAATTTGACCAGCTAAATTTAACACAATAGGATTATGAATACTACAAGGACAAAGGATTTTCTAAACATTAAATGCTACAGTGTGCCTGAATTCTGTTTTCAGATTTAGTCCTAGATAGTCTGGTTGTGGGGCTATGCAGTAACAAACGAGTAAAGGAGTATCTGTATTTTGTGGGAGGGATCTTAAATGTACAGCCTTTAGAGTGATAGTTACTCACTGATGTACTGGGAAGATTTTATTTAAGTTTACCCTAATATTTTAGCCTTTTTCCCCCTTCCTTTCTCAAATAATTAGAAAACATTAGAAAACATTACTCTCTTAGAGTAGACTCAGGAAAGTATTGAATTTGCTTGAGTTGTTTAAAGTTATAACAGGAGTTTTTGCCAAAATCTAGGGAGGTTTCATTGATGTTAATGAAACCTGTTTTTAACAGTGTTTGCAAATACAAAAATAGAAACTTTTGCCAGTGACTGGGGCAAAGTTTTATCATAGCGACCCATGGTCATGGCTTTGTCTTTACTACTCTTACCATAGAACAATCACAGAAATAATTGCCACATGAGATCTTGTGCACCAGCGTTTTTTCAGCAACAGAATAAATTTGTATTTCTGTGCAAAACAGCTGCTCACAGAGGAGCAGATAGGGAATACTGCAGTGATATAGGCTCCTAACAGGCTTTTTTCAGTTTTACCAATAGTGGAATTTCCAGCAACAAGAAGAGATAGCAAAGGACCTCTTTGCATGGAAATAGATAATACCTTGGTAGTTAGTGCTTATCAAGTTGAAATCTGAGGATTCAGTCAGATAACAAAATTTTCAGAAATGTTACAGTGTTTAGCTCTCAGTTAGCACTGGTTAACAGAGTGCATTCTCAGATGATACATCATTCTTAACTTTTGGGTTCACCTTCCCTTGCAAACAGTTTATGGGAAAACAAAATTCAGTGGGTATTTTCATCACATATTTTGTAAAAGATCTAGGAAAGAACATCCACACAAACATCCAAACATGACAGTTCTTGGGTGGTCCAGGCAGTCACCTAAGAGACAGCAATGCAGACTTTTAACATGTTTGCCAGAGCAAGAAATGGAACTCTGATTACTTCTATTACCAGTCAAATGAGCAAATTTTTGAAGTGGTGGATCTTCTGAGTAGTTATGAAGGTCATCCCTCATAATCTTTTCCAAGCATTCCATTCTCATTTAAATTAAAAAATTATTTTCCAAAAGTCTTCTTTGTCAAGCTCTAATTATCAAGTTTTATTCATAGTTCAAATCATTCTTTTTGTATACTGCAATTGGAAAATAACATTTAATATACAGCCAAAAAGGTCTCCCCTGTAATGATCAATAGATCACTGTAACTCTGCACTACTGACAGGGCACTGTGCCTCTGTTGTGCATCCAAGAGATTAAATTTCAAATTTAATTGCAAGTACCACTATTTCGGTGGTATTTGACCACTTATCTGTAGAGTAAATGTGGCTCTTAAATTATTCTCTTGTAGCAAACCTCTCTTAAGCTGGGATTTGGGGAGATATTTTACTGACTGAAGGAGACCATCCCCATTTCCCCTTTGCCAGTGATGGCATTAGCTCAGCCCCCATGGCCTCTCTGCCAGGTTCCCACGGGGCTTCTGCTTTCTGACTTGGCTTCTTTCCTGGCAACTGCCCCATCCCCTCTCCACCTTTGTCCAGTGACTCTTCTTCCAGCCCTAAAGCTATAATCTCTTGGGAAATTGCTTTTACAGCTATTTTAGATGAAGGTACCTGGGGTTCTGTTTATATATTTTGTTGCCAATGAGTTTGCTTTTTTCGCCTCTTTATTTTCTTTTTAGAATGAATGGATATCATTGTAGCATCACACTAGCGATAGCTCACCATTAGGCTTCTTGGCTGTCCTGTGGACCTACAAAAGCCTGTTTATGGAACTCACGTTGGTCAGAAATTTATTGTCTGAACTCCTGTTTGCCAAAGAAGGCAACAAAGATTATTATCAAATTCAAAAGACTTCACAAAATCAGTTGCTTCCCCTAGACCATTTTCTTTATAGGTGAGAAATGGAAGAGAATATCTGCTTTTTTGAGTATACGCAGGATAAAATGTTTTCCTTTTCCCTTCCTAGATGACTTCTTTCCAGAATTTGTTTTTTGTGTGTTCACACAACTACAGTGAAATTGATTCCCTGCCAGTACTGGCAGGGCAGTAGTAATGAGAGCCTGGGAGCTGTGTGTCTTGTTACCTTAATGAGGGAGAGTTGTGATGTAAAACAGCAGGAATTTCACTGGAGGAAGGTGCTGTTTTGGAGCCTGATCACAATGAAAAGGTTGCTGACTGCATGCAGGTCAGGGCCCAGGCGCAGAGGGGACATGAAGAGACGTGCCTGAGGATGGGTCAGGGGGTGGGAGTGAGGGGGCTGCACTGGGGCTGTTGTACCCATGTACCCTGCAGACCTTTCACTGTGGAGTGTGCCACTGGGGGCACTGCTTGCTGGCACCAGGTTCAGAGAAAGCATGCAGGTGTTATCCTTTTGTTAAAAGAAAGAATTCTGGGAGCAAGGGAACACTGCCTTGAGTGAGAAAGGTATGGCATTTGTGTTGTGTGTGCTAAACCAAATGAAAACTACCTGCGCAGTCTGGGTGCAAAGTGGGCTTGGTACAACATTCCTGAGCACTGAGTGTTCAGGATTTGGGTATTTAGGAAAGCGCAAAGAGATTGACTAGGAAATCCTTTGAAGTTTTTTTCCCCTCGCTGTCTTTGCCTATAGCTTCTTACAGCAATGCCATCTGCACCTGTGAGAAAGGGCATCCTGTGGTTTCACTCCTGACTGCATGGGCACTATACATCCTTAGGGATACCCTGCAAGGGAAATCCTGGGTTTGCCATTGACTTATGACACAGAGCCTTTATTTGTGTAACTCTCTTCCCTTCTCTGACTCTTCTCCTTTCTTTACAGTGAACTAACTGTAAAACACTGTTTGATGCTTATATTGCTGTTTAAGATAATCTCTTTTTGCCTTTTCAGGGAGGGGTCTATTATTTCTGCTTTAGACCTCTGTTAACATCAGGTTTTGACCTTTTTTCAGCTCTGAGCACAAGCGCAGGAAGTTCCCTTTTATCTACTAGATATAAAGAATACCTGTAGGGCACTGTACGGTCCTGGCTTGTGCTTTGTTTTCATACTGAAATATGAGTAAGAATTAATCACCAGCACAACTCACTAACAGGAAAATACGAGTCTTGTACCTTGAAGAACAGGTATTCCTGTCAACAAATACTGTTTTTGGCTATTAATGACCCTAATTTAAAGAGAGAGGAAAAAAAATAAATTCTAAATTAAAGTTATCCTAGTAAGACCAGACATTCAGCTGTTATAAATTGGCAATGATCCACTGGCTTCCACAGAGCCATGCTGATCATGCCAGCTGAAAGACTGACCCTAAATATTATCAAAGTTTTCTTGGAGGTGGCAGGAAAATAAATCCTTTACAATTTCCTCTTTAAGAACTCAGGATTTCCGTTTGTAGAACTGCAAACGTTCAGAATGAAATGTGGAGCACAGAGACAGGCAACATCACACTGACTGTATTTGATTAGGATAATCCTTTTTTTCCTTCTATGTGGTTACTACAGCCAAGCAATTATTTATCATACTATCAGTTGCTTAAAGCACTGTAGACTACAGGTTAAATATTCCCATGTCAATGTGAGCTTCTGCTCCAAGGTCTCAATGAAATCTAATGACTTTCATCTTCAAAAGAAATTTTAATGAGCTCAAAGTATCTACCCTTCTGTTTTAATTGTTGTACTTCATACACTTCACATTCTGCTGATGAAAACCACCTATTTTTCTTTTTTTTTTTTTTTTTTCCACCTGAAAATGCTGTTGAGAAGCTCTTTCCGGAGCTCTCTTCTTCTGTCCATTTTTTATTGGTCATAGTCATGTAAGATATAAACCCAGAAATAGGCAACACATGCACTTTAAACACTGTAACAGATCTAGTACTTACCACTGAAGGACATAACATGTACCAGGCACTGTGACTTTGATTAGCCTGAACTCAGAGATGTCTCAGATGTTGGTGTCTCTAACAGTCAAATAAACCAATTAAATAAGTAGTGGTAAATGTTTTTAGTGCAAGTACCAAGACTTCTCCTGGACTGTATGTGGAACAAAGCACTAAAAGAGGTATTTGTGTGCTTCTGTGTGTAGGCAACTACATTGTTGTCCTGTCCTTTTCTCACTCTGTGGGCCTGTTGTGTGCATGTCTCAGGTGCCATTTGTTCAGTCCCCTCGGCATCTTCACACATTCCTGTGTTTTTGTAATCCCCTTTTTGCTATGAGCATCCTTCTTTCACTCATCCTCATAAATATTAATTACTGGGGTCTGGTTGAAATAAATACAGTTAGACAGCTTTTCAAGTGGAAAGTTATCGGGTTGTTTCTATGAAGGCGTAGCCTTGAATTCAATGTTCTAGTCAGTATTTAGAATGTAAATAAAATAGCTGTGACCTGGGACTGGTTGTCAGCAATTGTAGGAGTTAGAGCTCTCTGAAGTATCTGGCCTTAATAGTTAAATTTTCAGTGTTCTTAATAGGCAGCATTTGATTTGTTCTGTTCCACCAGCCCTTTAGAGATATTTCTCATTTGATTTCTTAGAATAGAATTGTATAATATACAGCATTTTAGTACCTTGCATCTAAGTGTGAAACATTTTTGTGTCAGAGAGGGTGAGCCCGATAAGTTCTTGGCATTGCACAACATACTGAATGGATATAGAATGAGCAATTCTTTGATCACTTCTACAGATCTAGAATTTATTTCTTATTGTGCTCATCTGGTTGTACACTAGGTGATACTGTAGAGAGCTGTATGATACTGCTCCCATGACAGCAGCTAGCATGTTAAAATGTTGGCCTGTGCTCATTACTAAAGAGGGGCCATCATCGAACCTAGGTATAAACTTAATATGTATTAGAAAAATGTTCAACACTAATGTTCTTACACAGTTTTTGTTACTGCATGAAACCTTGGGAGAAGGAAGTGGAAGAGTTTAGTATGTGCTTGATCATGGGAAATGAGGAATGCAGCACAAAATTTTTCTGCTTACATGTTAAAAAGGTATAAAATCCATCCATCGTGGAAGATTGAATTGGATGTATATTACACTCAAGAGTGGTTCAGATCCTTGAAGATCTACAAAATCCCCTTGGTGTTTAGAATAAGTATTAAATCTTTTTTCAAGATTCCTAAAGCAAAGCAGTGAGGCACAGATTTAGATCTGATCTAAGTATTTGAGTATTTTTTAAAATTATTTTTAGAAAAGAAATTGCAAGCTAGCACTTGTGCTCATCTCCTTATATGATGCTCCAGGTTTAGAACACAGTTACTAGTTATTAAGAAATTTTCAAAATTGCCCTTTTTTAGCTACTAATTTACTATCAGCCATCCAAAGACAGATTGGTAGGATATAAATGAAATGCTATAATTATACAAGGGAGTGGGTCACTGACCTTTGGATTGCAATATCTTGTCTCTTTTGTCCTTTCCTTATACCACCCAGCCTACAGGATGAAATTGCATCTTTTTCTTTGGTTGTCTCAAGAATGAGATGGTATTGGAAACTAGTGAGGCATGGCACAATGTAGGTGTTCATAGCTTGCAATAATTTACCCATTTTCATTTTGTTTGATTTTATTAACACCTGTGTCTCCAGGGAACACAGGGAGCAGGGGAGGAAAGGAGAGAATACTTCAACAATAATCTAATGATCAGCACTTATGCTCCCCCCCAGCCCTGCTGTTATGTCAAATGTCAAGATACCTCACAGCCAAGCAATTTATAATACAAAACGCGTATATATAAAGGCAGAGGTGCAGATGGCAGAAAGCTGTGTGTCATGACATACACACATACATGGAGGACAGCAAGGGAGTCATTAAAAATATGGATTTCTTTTGTAATGCGGTGACTGTTTGTCAGCTGGTGTAATTGGCATACATCAATGGAACCACTCAGAAATATAACATCTGAGGAATTAGTCACTTAATGGAAGTTAATCAAAATTCTTTATAGAAGAGTAATAAAGAATTCTTGAGCAGGATTTGGAGACAAAGGAAAAAGCACAAAAGGAAATATGGGATTGCATTCTGCTGAAGTTTCATCTGGGTATTAGTTTCTGGAGTATTTCTGAAGATATTGGTATTCAAAGCAGTAGAACACAAAGATTTGCCATCAAGTTAACAAAAGCATTCTGAGATTTGAGAAATTGCAGTAGGGATTAGTTACAGACCTGACTGAAACATAATCAAATAAATTCAACTGCAAACTTTTAAAGACAGCATCATAAGAAGAGTCTTGTCAGAGTAATTTCCTTTTCTTCTCCTTTTTGGTTAGAAAATTTTTTCAGTACTGTGTAATTGTAGCACTGTATTGGCTTAACTGTCAGTATTATATTTTTTTAATAATTTAAAATGAAAAAATCTGCACAGAGTACTATGAGACCATCCCTATCTTGGTCATGAGTGTGATTAACTGATGTTCGTTTTTAACAAAATTATACATTTAACAAAGGTTTTCTTAAAAAGCTATTTGCATTTCATTTCTGAATATGGTTTCCTGTATATTTTATTAATAAGACTGGTATCAATATCTGTCTGAAGAATTTCTGCCACGTTATAAAAAAAAGGCATAAAATAGCTCAGATTTATAATCCCTTTTCATAGGGACTTAATATCTCCAAGATGTGACTGTGGTAATATAGTTATTGTGGTTATATGCTCTGATCTTTCTGATATGAATTCCATGTTTACAATCTCCATGTGAGGTTTTATTATTTTCTTTGTTTTCCTGTGATTCATACATGTGGGAATCTGGTGAGAAGGAGGGATTGAGAGAAAAGGAAGGGCAGGAAGACTAAAGTGCAAAAAAATGCACAGGTAATTTCTTCTCATCACACCTCTTGTCCTAGGAGAAATTGAAAGTAACACAATTTTTAAGATAGTGGTGTTAGAAGAGTTTAGAGTGTGGAGAGACCAAATCAAGCCTACTGCCTAGTACTCCATTCTGACTCTTTATAAACATCCGCATTGATTTTTTTTTTTTTTTCTCTTTGGATACAAGCCTAGAAAAGGTAACAGTGTCAAGTTTGACATTTAGCAAAACAAAAGGTGGTTGCAGTGTCTTTTTCTGAAGGTACCATTTCCTAATAAAAGTGCTCAAGGTGTGAAATACTACATCAATGAAAGCATACTGAAGTAGAAGGTATAGAGTGACGTTCAAAATAGTGGGTTGTGCAGTAAGACAAAGCTGAATTTAAAAAATATAGGTAAATTGAAGAGCTTATAATCTCTTTGGAATGACTTGGGGTTTGAGGCCTTAGGACTCTGAGTCTTCAGCAAAGCGTATAAGGGTGTGCTGCACTGCAAAGGAGCTCTGAGCTAACCTGGGACAACCCACCTCTGCAGTCAGAAGCAGGGTAGCAAAGTGATACTGCATTTTTATTGCATTCACTTTGAGGAGCTTTCTAGTGCCTGAGCTAGTGTTTGTGAGGGCACACCTGCACATAGCCATGGGAGCTCATTTAGAGTTGCCACAAGTATTTATATACATGGCAATATATCAGAGTAATCAACCTTATCAGATCTGTGGTTTAACATGCCTGTGAATCATTGGTTTCACTCAGTTGAATTTTTTAATAATCAGGCTTTTTAATTATAATTGAACATGACTAAGGTTTGAAACAAAACATTATTTAAAAATTTAAAAGATCAAATGGTTTTTCCCACTGAAAATATTGCCTGGTCAAGAAAAAAAAAAAAAGCTGTAGTCATTTGTGGGATTAAATTAATTCTTATGATTTTTCTCAGTTGAGTAAGGGGGAACATGGGTAGAGAGAAAGACAAAAGGTTGTGCAACAGCAAAAAGAAAACCACAACAGAACACCAGAAAATGAAAACTAAAGGCATACTCAATGCCTGGGGTTTGCTATGATTGTTAGTATTCTTAGGCTCAAGTTTTTGGTTGTAAGTTACCAGTTTTGTAGCAGTTTTATGGGAGCTGAAGGCTGTGGCAGTCCTGTTTTATTTAGTGTTGTAGGACCAAAGTTCTGGAAGAATGAAAGGTGGTGAGCAGCTGTATGAACAGGCAAACTGTGATGTTATCTTCCTCCTCTGTCTTGGTCTCAGTCGATCATCCCTCACACGTTGTCGCTATGTAAGTGTGAGAGTGAAATGAAGTCAGAGGAGAAAAGCCTGGCCCAGTGTTCCCCAAAGAGCCAGAGCCACATGGTGTGCAGGTGGGCAGTGCAGTTGCCCTGGCAATGTAGGAGGGAGGGCAATGCATTAACTGATTCAAGAATTTACATCCATGTGTGTATGTGCCCATACTATTACTTCCTGCATGTTGATTATTATTTGGTGTTTCCTAATTCCAGCACCTCTACAGAGAGTGAAGCTGCCTTCTCTTCCTACCAGTGTAATGAGTAACACTACAGGTTGCAGTCTTATATTGACCGTTCTCAAGGGTGACTGCTCTCCTTCCTTGAATAAGTATTAATAATCGACCTTACCCAAGCCTTTTTCCCCACTGTGCTGGAAATGCAACAAAAACCAGCATGAACTTTCGAAGTCACCTGTCCAAAAGCTGACATTCAAATTAGCCTCAATTTTAAGTTCATAAAAAATGTAAATTATTCCTTTAATACACACTGTAAAATGCTCTCATTTCACAAACATTTGTTTAGCAAACTCAGTAGTGCTCTGCTAGATTAAAATGTATCTTCTGTGTACAACGTAGTATCTTCATTTTCTTTCTCCTTAAATAGGCCTTCATATAGAACTACAGGTGTCTCCTTTAAAGATTCTGTGTAATAAAGCTGCTTGGTTTTTCCTTTTCCATTAGCCAGTTACCAAAAAGCTGTTCAAATGTAACAGTTTCAAAAAATAAAGAAACTCAGTGCTGATGGAGAAACAACGTGTGAGCTTTCTATATATAATCTTATATCGTAAATTCCAGAAATAAAAGTTGTTTGGGTTTTTTTTTAATTAATATTTACTGCAAAAACTTGTTTTTTTGGGGTCAAATTTCACAAGCCATTTGTCCTCAATCATAACAAATTGAGAAACATAGATGGTATCAAAGTCTTCTTGGGAAATTATTACTGTTTTTTGAAAATGTAGGTCATATCTGTGTAGTAAATTTAAATAATCCTCCCAAACATAGACTTATCATAAAAATCCATTTATTCCTTGATTCTACCTGAATACATAAATCTACACAAATCCAAATTGTTTTAATAATTTCTTCTGAAGGAGGTTTAAGAAACAATTATATTTTTCAATCCATGCAGAGTCAGGAGAAGATACTTGAAAGGCTTATTCAAATATGATGTTTGATGGTTTCATGACTGGAGAAAATCCTGAAGAGACCAACTAAGCATGAATTCATGCAACTCATTCTGAGGACCTAGTACTGATCACTGCTTCATAATGATCACTATATTTTTATTCGTGTTTTTTATTTAAAAAAAAATAAAATTATTATTTCCTTAGTTATTGTTATTCACCAGAAATAGACATAGAGAAATTTCCTTACATTCTTTAGCATCTGGATTTGGAGACAACAAAGAAAGCTTCTAAATGTCACAACATTATGAGATGACAAGGGTCTCTGTAAAGAGTGAATACAAACATGCTTGAGACTTCATTATGTAAAGTTACTTGTCTTTGGTTGTTGTAAGAACTTATGTGGCTTTATTACCTACTTGCATGTAAAAGCTGAATATGATTGAGATGCTCTGAGCTACTAAGTAAGGTATCAGATTAGTTCTCATTGCAATAGATTTTTATTGTGGTAGGTCTTTCAGTGCAGGAAAATAAGGAAAACAGAAAAAAAGAAGCATTATAGTCAACTTTGGAAGTCCATTTGTGGAAAAGTGGTTTCTGGCAGATAAATTTCAGGTAAATTTCAATGCTTCATGCAATGACAAACCTTCCTTCCCCTGGAAGTATCTCTTTCTAGGCATAATGACAGCATTTCAATTTTAGCATGTTATATTTAAGTGGTGATCTTTGCCCTGAGCAGCACAGTGCAGAACTGAGGCACCTGAGTGAGGAGACTCATTTGCAAAGGTAACACCTACAGGGGTGTGCCTGTTACACAGAACTCTGTCAAATGTATGGAATGCTCTGAGGCCAGATCTCCCAAATGTGACTCCCCAGTCCTGTGCACCAGACTTCCTCCTTGAGGAGGAGGTCCTTGGGGGATGTGCAGTAAATAAGAACAAGCTCTAGTTACTGGAACAAATTCTCAGTCTCATCCAGTCTAACTGATACCACTGGAGCCAGATTTTGAAATGATCACTGCAAGAGATCTTTTCAGCTGAGGTGCTGCAACCCAGTCTTTCAGGAGCTCAGTGGCTATGCCATGAAATCCACCCTGGTGGGCATTGACCCACTGCCATGGCACAAAGCTTTTCATCAAGCCATTTGCATACAAGTGATGGCTGGCTCCGCCAGCTGTACTGCCCACATGCATGCCCCAACCCTGTCTTAGCATGCTAAGTTCCTTATGGCTTCATTCTCTCTCAAAGCAATACAGTCTCTATTCCTCACTTCACGCTGGTGTTGTTCTGTGTAGTCTCTGATCTGCTTAAATAGCCCAGTGTAGCCATGACTAACAAACCATTTGCATTCAGAGCACCAGCTTCAGGGAAAAGACACATGGTGGCTATCAAGGGATTTGAACACAGAACAAAACACAAACACTCAACCTGTTTTAAATAAATAATCTTCCATGCTTTAAAGAAGTTTGAAGCACTGAGCTGTGGTATGTTCTGAAAGGCCCTTCTCTGTTACGCTGAGTTGTTTCTTTAAGTGTAAGCAACCACCCCTTTTCTAGCAGCTGGAATAATCAATAAACTGAATTCAGATTACTGAGAGTGCTGATTTAAGTGGGTGAGAGAGAGAGAGGAGTGGGTTTAGTTCCATAGCATTCACAGTTTGTGTGTGTGTTTTGTATTTATAAACAGGGATGACCTTTGCAATTTTTAGTGATACTTTTTTTTCCATCTGAATATTTAATTTGCTATCTGTCTAATCAGAGCTGTCATTTGGGGGTTATTCTGGATTGTTCTGCAGGTCAGTCTTATATAATCAAGGATATTAACACCAATTCATAACGCTATTGAAATTGTACAAATGTAAAAAGAAGTGGGATTTGGCCTCTTTCATAGGCAATTTTATTCACTGAGTAAAGGGTCACTCTTTCAGCCCTTTGTCCTCCCCTGTATTGTTATTGCCAGAGTCTCACAGGTAGACCAAGTTTGTTGGCTATGCATTCAAAAAAACTGCTAAAGCCAATGGAAAGTAAAGTTGGGCGGGGGGGGGGGGGGGGGGGGAGGGAGGTAAAAAAGGTGCTAGCTAGCACTACCAGACTCCTATTCAATGAAACAGGAGATGGGAAGCAAGGTACATATTTATAGGTTTCAATACTACCCAGTTATTTTACTAAGAAGCCCCAGGCCTTGTTGGGGCAGGAATTTGAACTCAGTGATTCACAGAACAGAGAATGATGGAAAGCACCCTTCCATTCTTCTTTGTACTGGAGGAGTTGCTTTTCCATCCCTGGTGCCGGAATAGTTTTGTGTCCCTTCTCAGGTCGCCACAGGAAGAGGGCCACCAGGATGCAGTTAGACTGGGGCTCAGTTTGAGCTGAACTCATCAGAAAAAAGTCTCCCTTGGAAGCCCACTGTGTAATGGAATAACCCAAGATACTACAGCGAGCAGCCTCCTGAAAAATACATTAGTGCTGGAGACCTGCAGACTTGCAGTGTTATCATCATCATTTATTTATCCAGGACACACAAAGCTCTCATCCAAAATGAATCCATTTCTCAGCTATGGCTTTAGCCTTGGTATGGGTTCAAAGCCAAGATACAAGCAGGTCAAGCCAAGGACTTCAGATGGCACAACACAGACAAAGATGGTGCAGATTAAGAGCCTGTTTGCCTTCTCTAACCTCCCATGTCTGAAGCATCAGGCTTTGCTACTCTATATTCCAAGTATTTATTTTCCAAGGCCATGTTTTTAAACATAAGCAACAAATCTGCCTCCTTCCCCTATGACCTGGGATGTACTTTGCCATGCAAACCAGCACGATGAATGTTAGCTATTCAGATCAGCACTATTAAAACTGTGAAGCCTTTGGGCATCTGACATGGGCTTCCCTGAATGCTCAGAACAGCATCTCACCTGTCAGCAGCAGCTGTGCAGGCAGGGACCACTGGGGAGCATTTAATGAGCTTTTCTTCCCCACCCCATTCCCAAGCCAAAACACAGCACTCGCCATGGCCATGGCAGGAAGGTGGGTACCAGCCTGCCTAGCCCCAAGGAGAGTGAAACCAAATCCTGGCACTGCTGCAGTCTGAGAAGGAGGTCTCTGGAGTAGTTTTGTGTTTCATCCTGTGCTGGCAGGGCTGTCAAGCAGTTTATTCATGTTTACTCGGGAATAGCACAGACTGCAGCCCATGTTAGAGACAAACTGACTTTGGAAAGCAGGGAATTGCCATTTGCACAAATGCCACTACAGATCTGACTTCCACAGTGAAAAACCCCAATGGACTTGGATCTAAATTTTGAACTACCGAACCCGAACTCCTCCAAAAGTGGAGACAAGTGAAAATGGCAAATGCAGACTGTGCAAATGACTCAGAAGGAGAAGGACTAATCCCTACAAGAACAGACACGCTCTCCTCTTACAGCCGAGTTTCATTTCTCCCCTCGCCCACCCCATGAGCCAAACAACAGCAGGGCAGCGGGATTGACACATGGAAGCTGATTAGTTGTAAGGATTAATTTCCCTTTTAGTAAGAGGGACTGCCTCAAAGGTGAGCAGCCATGTTTTGGGCTGTTCAAGAAAAACAGGTCTACTTTCTGCTCACACAACTATCTAGCTCCAACTATGTGGTGTCAATTTTGCTTAAAATTGTTCTCTTGGGGTGTTTTACTCCGCCATGCCCCTCTGTTCAATACAGGAAAGTATGCAGATACCCCACAGTTAATCCTGGTAGAAATTTGTGCTTTCTCCCCAAATCAAAAAAAGGAACTACTTAAAGGGAAATTAACTGCATTGCACAAGCCATTGATAAGAGCTCCAACTTCTCGACAGTTCCTTTCAGTTATCTCTTGGAGCTGTCTGAACTGATAAGGGAAAAGAAAAATCCATATACAGCAACCCAATGAACTTTCTGCATATGTGGCTGCATTAGCAGCTTTGCCAACTCCAAGGTAACTTTCTGCTTAAAAAAGCCCTTCCAATTTTTGGATATGTAACCTGGAACTTCAGTTCTACCTCTGTACCAGGCTGAGGTTTTCAGAGAGGGCATGAGGTTCTGCTTTAAGAGCTCACGAAAGACCACAGCAACAAAACCAAAATACCCTGACAAATCACAGCACTGAGCAGCTAGGTAACATACACCCTGCTGGGACGAAAGCAGTTCTCTTCCCCTTGGAAACTGCAGCAGTGTCCATTTCCATCGAGGTTATAGTATTTCCCACTAATAGCAGGACGGACACAAGCAGTTGCTGCCCTGACACGTGAGAAATGGGAATGTGATCTGCAGTCAGGTATTGCAGGTTACAGGAAGGACTGCAGTTTGGCTGCTCGTGTGTTTCCAGAATTGCCATGAGTTCTTCCCAAGGCTCTCAGCCTCAGGGAAGCCCAGTGCGGAACAGGATCAGTGGGTGGCTCTTGAAATCACTAACAATCCTGAATTTTTGTAATGTAGGTGAGCAGCACAGAGAGAGAACATCAAGTCTGGCTATCCACTGCTGCCTGATTTTCTCTGGGCCACATCACTGCTGGTATAAGGAATGGGGAAAGGCAAGTGGCCAAATATTTCAGTCACCTCCCCAAGTGACAAGCCAGGAGCATGGGATGACAGGTGTAAACAGGGTAAACAAGTGCCTACAAGCAGAGACACTGGAAAAATGCTTACTTGGGCATCAGCATCTTGTTTTTCTCATAGAAGAGGCGGAGATCCTGTGGACTGCTGGCCTGTATGGGAGAGAGAAACCAGCACATGAAGCAGTTGACAGCAAAGGAAAGGGATTAGCATTTCTATTTCACAGCAGCTCTGAAGAGCAGAGAGGCACTTTTCTATTGCTGGACCAACACAGACAATGAGAACCTGCAGCTTGCTTCAGATTGAAAAGCCAGCCCTGTGCCAGAGTGAAAATACTGTATTTCAGCCTGCTGCCATTTTGTCCCTGACCTGGTTCTGTCCTGTTCTTCCCTTTCAAGGGCTGAGCTTCACTGAAGTGGGCACTGATGCTCAGGTTTGAGCTGACCTAATAGCCTCACCCAGGAGACTAAATAATTGCATACGTGAGGAGTCCCAAATGATGAATGGCAGATCCCGCTAAGAACATGGATTAATGCTGCAGGGCATTTAGAAAAGGGTCAGGGAGCCTGCTGATGGGCAAGGGATCTGTGAAGAGACTAGGAACATGGGGAAAGAGCAACTGAATTAGGATTTTCTACTTTAATTCCAGGAAGCCAGAAGGTCTCAAGCCACAGCTCCTACTTTATTTGTGCAGTGATATACACAACTGAGTGGGATGCTGATGACAAGATTCATGCTGATGACAAGATTCCAAATTCTGAGAGATGGGATTAAAAAAAAAGGAGGGGGGGGAATTGGCACAAGAGGTTTATGGCTGAGGTTAAAAATAAAATCGCCAGTAGAGAAGCACAGACACGTAAAAATCTCGTAACACAATTTCTCCATTTTTTTTTTTATGCAATGAATAATACAGGCCAGTAAATTAACCCTAGTGTCTCAAGCTTTTCTGCTTAGGCAAAGTCTCTTTATTAAAGGCAGAGCAGGCTGGCTGGCATGACAGAGACATGAAGGCACACATAAACAGGAGAAGAAGATCAGAGAGATTCATCTGCAATCAATTATTAGTGCAGTAGAGTGTGAAGGAAAGTGTGAATGAGAAGGCAACACGCAGCTTCTCCTGATGTTCAGGGCAGGCTCTGAAAACCCTTGAGCCTTCCACCTACTTCTATTTCTAAATTAGATGCATTTAAGGTCAATTAAGATGCTTAAAATGGCAAATCAGACAAGCCAATCTGCAGATGGCCATCAAAATACCACTAGCAGAGCATGGCTGGAAAAGCAGCCACGTAAGATGCTGTTTCAACATCCCCTACTCCCTCTAGCTGAAGATGAAAATTAAGGACAACAGAGTTCAGTAAAAAAATCTTAAGAGAAACCAAAGGAGAGTCTCAAAAGTTGCTAATATCAACACACTCATGTAGTACTCATTAGGACAATATTTTTTACATAGCCTTACCAACACAAGCTTCACAGCACTCCTATTGATTTGTACCAATAAATGCTACTCGATTCCTAAAGGAAGGAAATACAGATTTCCTGGTTGTCTTTTTTTGCAGTAACATACCCTCTGCCATTAACAGACACAAACAGAAGGTGCAAAAATACTTTCTCCACAACCCATCAAAATGAATGCTTTTTAGCAAAGCACCTAGTTACATAGATGCCAAACTACATAAAAATTTCCAATTTCTTCCACTCAATTTGATTTGGTTCAGGAAAACTCCATTTTACACTTCTACTTTTGCAGATCTTGGCCTGTCTTTTTTGGCAAACTTTAAGGAGGCAAACATACCAAACAGGCTGGCCACATTGCTGTGTGTGATGAAAAACATGCCTGACAGCCATAAGGTACAAGGAGGAGCAGAACTCCACCACAGGGAGGGAAGGGCTCAGTCACACCACAGATACACAAGTCTTGGCTCTTTGCTCTGGTCATTTCCTGTTGCAACGACTGAATTGTTTCACAGATACAATGAAGTTCTGATCTACTTCAAACACTTTTGTCAGAAATTTTCCTGGCAATAAAGACAGACTATATTAAAAGCAGAACATATATGAAGTCCAGCTCATTAGAGAGGGTTTCTATGCACTGGCTTGGACAAAACCAAAATTCTCAATGAAGTTCCCCTCCTCTTTGTACACATTCAAGAGACGCCCCTGCAGGGATGTTGTTCCCCCACATTCTGTTGTCTCAGTACAATCCCCACTTGCTCCTACTCACATCACTCTCCTTCACTAGGGCTGTTCCCTAAAGCCCACAACAGGCTGGTCTCTGATACAGATGCTGGGGAGAAGAGAGTCATTTTAGTGAGTGCCCAATATGGACAGCCTTGGATCAGCATTAATTTGGTAAAAACAACTGCATCTTCACGTAACTCTGTAATTAATCAAATGAGTCACAGTGTTCTGTTCCTGGCAGTGGGCTCCCAGGCTCGCAGTAACATGCCCACTGCTCTCCTGCTGTTACCATGCATTTCACAAAGCACCAGGACCTTCAACAACTTTGCTCACCTCTCCTTTCAATAGAGTGCCTGAGAACCATGGGAAAAAATACATGAACATTTGGAATACAGTAAAAATGCCATTTCAATTCCTTCTTTTAGGAAGCTAAGGACTTAAATTGAAAACTACCTTCCAGGCAGACACACTCTGCTCAAGAAAAACACCAGAAAAAGCACATTTTAAGCATATAACAACTAGACAATTCAAGGTACACAGAGCCAGCTGCTACCTGTAGGATAGCATACATCTGTCAGAACCAGGGATGCAGAATGGAGAGCTCAGCTTTCCCCAAGAACAGGAGACACACCAGCAGGTCAATTCGCACCCTCAGTCCCCCTCTCGTGTTACTATGCAGCAGCTGCATTGGTGTAACTGGTGCTGTTTTTGTCTGTCCTTTCTATATATAGAGACAATTGGACAAATTCAATCATGCCAGTCTGTTACTTTGTCCCCAGCAGCAGTGGAAATATGTTGAGCCAACAAAGGCATTCAGCATAACCCTGCCAAATCCCATTCGGTGCTGGCTTCCTGCAAGTCAATTGCATGTGAAAAGCAGGCAGGGTGGTGTTTCTAAAAGCACTCAGCACTGGATTTATTGTGCCTGGGCAAAGGCTGGATGCAAAAGCTAAGCACTCAGACAGAAGAGGGTCAGTGACATTCACAACAACCCTGTCTAGTCAACACTTCATAGCAGGTGTACCGTATCTGCCCTGTTCTTTGAATCCTTTCCTTGGGGATTTGGAGGTGCAGAAAGGGGACTCAGATATGTTAGAAAGGAAAAATAAATAAGCAATGATGTTTCTAGCTCAGTAGTTCCATGGAAAAGCTTGAAAACCTCCTGCAAATACCTTCTGCTTGTTAAGTGCCATAACTTAAGTGGCTGCCGTTTGGGGGACCTGAAAACCCAAGCACCAGAAACAAGCAAACAAACAAAAAAACAACCCCTGAACCTTTTTATTTAGCTGCCCATGGATGTTTTTTCTCTCTGCTGTCAACAGAGCAGGATCAGACCCACAAACACTGGTCCAAAAGCCAGTTGCTTACTGACTACAGCAACAAGTCAAAATCACTGGGCCCAGTCTCAGCAGAATAACCTTCCACTGCCAGGAATTCCTGTTCCCATGGACCCCGGACAGTCCAGAGGAACAGATCTGGGAACAGAAGAGCAGCCTGCCTTACAAATAAACCAGGAGTTCAAATTCTAAGTATAAAATCATCCCTTCCCTAGTCTTCCTCAAGGCCCATTTCACAACATTTCAGTTGCAGTTGCTGTGATACATCACCCTAGTACTTATGCAGACAGAATTAACTCTGAATTAAAGCAGTGAACTTGGTACACCAGACTTAGAAATTAATTTTTCACCCAACAGCTAGCTGGAATGAGAACACAGGCAGGCAGGTTAACTCTTTCAGAGCTGCCAGACCAGCAGAAAAACTTGCATTGCCTCTCTTGTCACTTCCCTGCTCCCTGGCTCCACAGTGCACCATATCTCTAAAGAGCTGGAAGATTCATGCAAAGGCTCAGACAGCAGACAATCAGGTTTCACAGTGCTTAGAGGATTTGATGTCCAAGGGGACCCATGTTTCTGCCAAAGACAGCTCTGACACAAAGTGCACCTGCTTGGTGTGAGTCTGCTTACTCAGAGCTGCCCAGTTTTAAAGGGGGTCACCCAACAGAAGCCACGAGAAATATCAGTGTGATTTCCTGCCCACAAAAAGAGAGAGATTGAGCTCATTTAACTAATCATATTTAAAAAACCATCTGACAAGGACTAGATTGCTTTTGGATTGTTTTAGACCTCGTGTAAATCTTTTCCTGCTCTGCCTCCAGCTTTGCTTCTGGTTGTCACTCGTTTACACAGCCTGCACCCCCTCACGGTGGGCACGGGGTCCCAATCTTTTCAACTCAGGTAAGGACAAGAGGAAACCACTACACTCCCAAGGCACTTCTCAGTACTGGCCAGCAGGACCAGGAAATGCATTGTTCAAGTCCTGTCCTCAGAGACAGAAATGCAGAGATGTTAGTGCAGACCACTTATTAGGCAAGGCAAATTAACAATTCCACATTAATATAGTGCTCAGCAAATCTGTTTATAGGGATTATGAATCCCATTAATCTCATCCCTATGGCAGTCTCACTGTTTTGTTTATGGGCATGTTTAATACAAAAAGCTCCTTAAGAAAGCTTCACCAGCCATCCTACCAACTGTTCACATCTGAGCATCAGCAGCTTCCTTCTTGTCTGTGTGCAGTGAGGCAGGGAAGGGACAGAAACAGCTCTGAGAAATTGCCTTGGGTGACCCAGCTACAGTTAATTTTAATTCTGAGACAGCCAGAAATCACATTCACACACAAACACATCTCAGCCTTGATTTACGAGCACTTTCTGCATTGACAGCTGCCTCAGCCTTTCCACACATTTCATCTTTTCTCCATCTAACTCATCTCCCCAAATCCCAATTTTATTTTTAGGCAGCTCATTCCTCCTCACTGCAGATAACACTGGAGCCCTTTTGGTTTGCATCCTCCTGAAGGTGCCTGGTTTGCTTATGCAGTAAACAGAGAGCCCAAACACAGCATGTTTCATGCTCCAGATTCCCATGGGAATCTCAGCTAGACAGGGATGAGGGGCTGTCCTTGCCAGCCTGGGAGGGAAGGCAGGGTGAGGATTTAGCCTGAAGAAGTTACCATCAGAAATCCAGTTCCTGGCTTCCCTGTACAACTGGGTCTGCTGGTGGCACTATGTGGAATCAGCCTGTTCTCTCCTCACCCATCTGTAGACATCCCTCCCAAAAGCACTCATGCCTCTTCATGGTATCCCACTCCGTCCACTATCCCTTTTCTCCTAACAGCCCTGTAAACAACAGTTTCTCCCTGATCAATGACCATCAGCAAATTCTTACAACACAGTCATGCCAACAAAGACAGAAAGCCAGTTAACCTTTAACCAGCTTCTCATCATCTGCCCTGGACAGGCTTCTTTCACCTGGATCTGGCAGCTTGAAGGCAATTTGTGACACACATGGCCAAAACAAATAGATGGGGCACAGAGAACCATCTGGGCTGAGCTCCTCTGTCTCCCTGATCAAACAAATCCACAGCTGCTACTGCAGTAACAAACAGGTTTGGCATTTAGCTTCAAAATACAAACGCCAAAAGAGAAAAGGGTGTGGGGAAAATTAAAATAGAGAAACAAATTACCCCCATTCCCAGCCCAACAGATGTTGGATGTACATGGGAAAGAGAGGTTACGTAGTGAGTCAAGCACAAAGCAAGGGTCAGGAGCTGCTGGGCAGGGACTGAAGTGTCCCTTCACTGCCCACCCCAAGGCAGGGTATTGCCATGCTTTAATGAGAGGGACAGGGGCACACAGAACTGCTGTCAGCTCAGTGTGAGCACGAGCACACACGTACAAGCAGAACACTGATGGTTTTCTGACCATCTGCCCTTTCAAAACCATGGCTGGAGAGCTGAGTAAAGCTGCCTAGTATTCAATTCTACTTCTTGTAAAAAGTCTTCTCTATAGGAACAAACATTTCAGAAGAACATTTCTGTGACATCCTTCAGTACCAATGATTAAAGCCACCTGTTCTTTCCAAAGAAATCAGATGCCCCACAGTTGTGCATGAGCTACTAAGCAAGAACACCTAGGATAAAGTCACCAGGTTAAATGGTAACTAAACAATTTGAATGAGCACAATATTAAGCTGCCTTTAGAGACTAAAAGGCACCAAGTTACAAGGGAGAGTAAGTGCCAGGCTCTCCTATGCAGCAGTCAAAGCTTGTTTTCTCCTTCTTCACATTTTTTTCTTAAAATAAATATTTGTGTATTATCCTAAGTAATTTTCTCCTCTCAAACAAAGAAACAAACAGCAATAAACAGAAGCCATTCAGAAGTTTCAGTGCATTTTGTAGGGGTGTTTATAGAAAAAAGAAACATGCAAAGGAAATGAACTCTTGCTCTAAACACAGAGCAAGCTGGTGGACAGAATAAAAAGTATTGGAATGGAAGATTCTTATAGCGGCAAGGAAAAAATTACCCTGAAGGAGAAAAGTGTTCTTGGCTCTAGCCAAAACCAAAACATACCATTAGTTTACTTCTATATTTGCCCACCCTTTCCTGCAACAGATTCAGAACTCAATTTATCCTCCCTGATGATGTAACAGCATAAACATCCAAGATCTTGTGTGAAATCCTAAAGAGCTGTGGAACTAAAGCTCACAAAGTCCTGCACTTCATAAAATTTGCCTCATTACATGAGCATAGTTCATGTTGTCCCTGCTTGAGCTTTTTTCGGTGCTGTTTAATTTTCTTTGTATTAATTTGTTTCCTTTTCATTCTGTTTGCTTCAGGGTTTTTTTTCCCACTTTGTTTTGCTAGGGAATCAGGATAAAGAGATGTTAGGACATGTGAAGAGAGGGCCACAGTTCACACACGCCCTAACTAATCTCAGAAACTGAAGAAGCACTCCAGAGACATTGAGTTGACACATCAGTGTGCAAATTTCAGGTCTTTTTCCATGGATTAGAGATTATAGAGCTCACAAATTAGAGGAGCAAACAAGTATCAGCAATTCAAGCATCTCTTTGATGCTGTAAAACGTCAAAGAAAAAAACCTGACAAGTACAATACTTTAAAACAGTAACTGCAAGGAGAGTCTGGAGATCTCATTCAGCATGGAAGAAGAAAAGGAGCATGCAGTGTGGCACACTAATGACCGGGAACAAGAAAAATACATAGCTGGAATTAATCTATCCTCACTGTATGACTAAAAATATATGAAGCAATCCTGAAGCAACATGCTTAAGGCTATGGTGAATTCTCCACCATTCAAAAATTTAAAATCAGAGAATGCTGTTTACAAAGGAGATGTTCCAACTCCTCCAGAAGTTATGGCATTAAGTACAGGGTGGAGTTTTACAGGACTGTGTTGTATTTGGAGGGGTTTGGACCTGATGAACATAAACATTTCAGGCTGGAAGGGATTGCTGTGCAGTGACAGATAAGATCCTTTTGATAAGATTCTACTTAACTTATTTGAAAACCAAGTTAATTCAGCTGCAATTCATCAGTTACCACCAAATCATCCTGAGTATTAACCTGCAATTACAATCTTCCTTATTGTCTTTCCATACCCAACAGAATTATAATTATAAATTATACACTTAGTACAGTTGTAAATAGAAACTGATTTTCTAAGTGTAGGCCTGAAAAACCCTCATTGCTTTAACTGATTCACAGCAATTTTCTCAATAAATGACCCTTCCTAAGGATTTATAACTGGGAAATACATTTCAGTGAGATACAGACCAGAAAAGAGCCATATTCTAGTAACACATCCAGTATTACAACACATAAAGCACCACACCATCAAGATGTTGGACAGCCAGACCTTCATGAGGCTGGATCTAGGGGAGATGACAAAACCCTTGGAGTAATCAGATTAAAGGGAAAAAAGAGGAAAAAAAACAACCCAGGAGAGAGTCAGAGACATCAGATCTAAGCCACTCACCTGAAAAGGAGCCTTTCCTGTTAGACACTGATAAATGATGGTTCCTATACTCCAGAGGTCAGCTTTGGCATCGTAGTGTTGTGACATAATGACTTCTGGTGCCTTTTTGGGGAGAGAACAAAAATTTCTTTTATAAGAAGATGTAGCTTTTTTCTTTTTTTAGCAGCTCCAAGAAAGAGAAGAAAATATTATGCTTTAAAAACTCTTGAGCTAGATTACCAAATTACCATGAAAGATTTGCTCCCAATAAGACTGTAACACTATCTTGAAAGGGCCAATTCCCTATCGAAGTGAGGGAAGCTGAGACTTTCATTCAGCAGAAAAAATTAATATTCTAGTATTGGGCTGTTTTGGGCAAACTCAGTACTTTCCCTTCTCAGTGTACCATTTTCTGCTGAATCCACCTGTGCTCTGAATCAGCCTCACTGAAATGGCACAGACAGATCTTCTCAACCAAAGCAAGGAAGAGGTAAATGGTCAAGAGCCAGAAAGCTCACACTGCACAGGTTAAACTCCAGCCTCCATCCTGAGCTGCTTCACTTGGGCACTTTCCTCATTTAGCTCAAGATGGCAGCACATTAATTAAGCTCCAGAGCCTGCTGCCAAGGTCACAGTTTGGGTTCAAAGACAGACCTGTGTGTTTCAGTCCAACAGCCCCAGCCCTGCTGTGCCCCAGACTCTGGTTTCCAATCTCAGACTGTGCACTCAGCTGCTCCCTGCCAGGCTTGTTCCCAGAGCAGGAGACAGTGCAAGCCCCCAAAGCCCCATGGCTCAGGAGCAGCAGCAGCAGATCAGGGACAGAAGGGCAGGCTGGCTAATCCCACGTGTTTATGACTGCAGATTTCATTGCAGTGCTGCCAGCATGGAACAGGATCAATTTTCTAGCTCTGTTAGAAGTAAAGGCCACATACAATGGAAAAAAAAAAATAAAGGCAACAAACAAACTGTGGATAGGAGCTCGGTTTGTCCCTAAGGGAAGCAGGCAGGGCACCAAACAAAGCCAAGGAAGGAGGACAAGAATTGCACAAGGATGTTTCAAGTCTCTCACGACAGAGATCATATTGGGATTCAGACAGAAAGCCTATTTTGGTGGGGGTAAAAGACCTTTCTTTTTTAAAAGAGCAAAATGAAACAAGCAGCTTTGACCTAAAGCATGGAATAAGGGCCTGCCTTGCCAGATGTTCCCGAGGCTCCTGCACAAGATCCACAATAGCAGTAGGGACAGACTTCAAACACTCCCTAAATCCCAACCAAACCCTTCCTCACCATCCCCCTTCAGATCCATCAGTAAACAGAGAACAATATGAAACACTGAGATTCCTTGTAACATTCAGAGTTGTTTAAAATACAAATAAAAAATAAATTGAAAAATATCATCACTGGCGTGGTCCAGCCCTTCAAAAAAATAAGCTGTGTGTTTTCAATTACTTTCACAAGAGACTCTGAAAAAGTATCACTAAAAATAGACAATTCAGGAAACTCTCATTGGAGAGGAGAGTTACATCATCTTCACATATAGCATAGTTCAAATAAACATCAGGCTTCAAAAAAGGGAAAGAAGTCTGTTTGCTTGAGTTAGTACTGTGGAACAGACTACCAAATGCACCACGCCTGTGCAGTGCAGCACAGTCCAGCCTAACTCTGCCCAAAGACTACAGACGAAAAAACTTGAGACTGGATTTGACCATGTTTGATATCAGGTGCCTCCTGCCCCAGGGCACCTCTACAAACTTCAACCTAAATTGACCCACCTAATCTTTTTACTTAGAGCTCAGACACCCACATTCCCAGGAACTATTACATGTCTAGCTTTGACATTTTTATTTCTGTCTAGCCTTGTCATTTTTAATTTCACTGAGTTGATGCAACACCAAGACCTTGCTGCTCCATGGGCACAAATAAGAGATCACCTCATCACAGCCTGATCCCAGAGTGGGAAGTACAAAGAGGGTGAAAGGGATCAGTTTGGTTTCTTACACACATCTGATTTGCAACCTAAGAAGTCATCCTGGAAGCAACGGATTTGGAGAAAGAATTTGGGGAGTGGGGGCCAAGGAGTGAGAATGCACAAATCACAAATAGCAAACAGCAGGAGAACTCTATTTACACCCACCTGCTGAGCTGTAGAGCAAAGCAAACTTGGGAGTAAGTTAGCCAGAATGGCAAAATCTTTTGCCTGTACAGGTCCATAGACCTGAAGGGGTTTTGCAAGACCAAAGAGCTAAAAATGGAGCTTTTACAAAACTGCTGCATAAGAGGGACCCTGCTCCTCATGCTGTTGAGTGTAGCAAAAATGACTGCAAATCCTGAGGTGACAGCAGGTTTGTGGAACCCCCCTGCCTCAAAAGGACCTGCTGAAGCAGGGATTTACTGAGGTTCCTCTCCAGAGAAGCAACACCTCAACTAGCCAGATATGTGAAGCATCATCCCACACTTTACTCTTCTGTTGTTGCTTTGCTAACAGCAGAGGAAATAGATTGCATTTCCCAATGCCTTCAGGGCAGAGGCCTTGGTGACCTCTGGAAGAAGCAGTTTCTGGGAGAGAACAACAATCAATAGTTGATTTATTTATCCACAGCTCATCTGAAAGTTTCATGACAACACTGGCATCCACTGTCTGACACTACCAGGAGCTAGAACTTTAGGAATGCCCCTATACATAAGAGCTGGTTTCTGACAAGTAAATAAAATTTCACCTTTAGGGGAAAGAGTAGAGAAAAACAAAGCCTTGCTTTTAGGGGCAAAGCAAGAACAACACAGAAAAAGAAGTAGGCAAACCACACTTACCATGTACATTGGTGACCCGCACAACGTTGCTGCCATCATATTGTTCTGCAGATACCGAGCAAAGCCGAAGTCGGCTACAAAGAGAAACAGAAACAGGTCAGGATCAGACACTAATTCTAGAGCCTGCACCTTCTCCAGTTGATTCTTTCTACTTTCACTTTCCATCAATCTTCACAGTACCTATCCCATCTTAACAAGTCTTTGATATCTCTCTTCTTGAGCAGCAGCATCCTTCTGCTAGTTATTAATGCACAGCACAGACACCAGAAAAGGGTAGACCAAGCCATAAAAGTAGTTTTCAGAAGAACAATCTCCCACCCATTTTTCAGGGATAAACAGTCACTTCTTGTACCCATTTGCCTGCACTTTTAAGTGACAGTTGGGAAAGTTCTCTTGACTTCAGTGAGAGCGTGCCAGTTCATAACTATCCAGTTCATATGCAGCAACCTCAACCTTTCATTTGGGGAACTGAAAGTTTCCCTCCATTGAAAAGGCTCAATGTAACAGACACCCAGGAGACACCACTACTCACCACCATCCACATTTCTAGACCAGCCCTACTGAAAGGAGTCTTTCTCTTTTTCTTTAGAAGGGTTCCAACAGTGCCAACCCGAGCACTAGGACAGAAAGCTGAGCCACAGTAGAAAAGCCAGGGACAAGGAAGACCAAGATAAATTACCTCTGTAGGTTACTCATATGATACTTAGAGGTTCTCTCAAGGTTACCAGATATTTCAAGCTAAGAGACTGACACTGTCATCTGTCACTAATGAACTGGCACAGATAGATATTCGCTGGACCATGTACTCCTCAGGGAAGCAGGAGAGAGGGTTGCAGGGTACATCACACCCAAGAGCAGTTGTGCCCGCACCCCTCCTGCCCATATTTGCACATCCCAGTCCCTTCCATCTTCCAGATAATAACTGCACTTCACAAAAAACCCCACAACTAATCAAAACAAAAAACACATCAAAATGCTTCAGTCAAACAGGCAGAAACATTTCAAGCTTTTGCACTGGACCTTGTTTCTCAGCTTTGAAACGGTTGTACCTAATTGGTGCCAGCTTCAGCTCAGGAGCCGTAACATAAGCAAAAGCTCACGTGGGAGGGCTGTATCATCCAGCACTCATTTCTGAAGGGACCACATGGGATATGTGTGCTCTGTAACTGGATTTCTGGAGCACTGGTCCCAACTACTACTGGTCCATCTGTGCCACTTGCCTGATGCACACAACATGAATTTCTTCAAGATGCAACTGAAAAACCTGCCTCTACTTCAGGTTGTGAAAACACCCACTTTTGGGTCTGTCTGACCACACCACCCCTTTGCTCTCCAAGGTCAGCCAGGAGAGCAGTTCCTGTCAGGCCTTCAGACACCAACATTTACCCCAATACTATTACAAGCTGAAGACAAAAGTCACAATTTCTGCTCATTTCTTGGTAAGCCTGGGGATTACAAGCCAATTAGGGCAGGCTGGTGTTTGTTTTTACTGAGGGAGGGAGGCACCATTCAACTGGAAACAGAGCAAGGCCTGCCCAATTCCTTTGTGTTAAGTCTGTGTCCTGGCAGAGCAGAAAGCTTTTCCTCCTATTGCTTGGAGCCAGCTAAAGGCTACATCTAGCAGAGGAACTAAACAAGGAAGATGCAAAGCATGAGAGAATTTTAAAATAAGGGTAGCAATTCTTTTCTCCTCCTAGACCGTTCCCCAAAGAAAGATTGAGGCTTGCCACTCATCGATCACCAAACTCTCCTGAGGGTGCTTAGGGTGACATCTGTAATGGGGTCTTACCGATCTTTATGCGAATGTTATTGGGATTTGATTTCTTGCCTCCAGCGTAGGAAAGAAGGATATTCTGTGGTTTCAAGTCCCGATGGATGATGCCTTTGCTGTGCAGCATTTTCATGGCACCTGCTATCTGCTGGAGAAAGAGCCTGATGGTGTCTTCACTAAGTGTACGCATAGCTGTGAAGGAGGGAAAAAAATATAACCACAGATGAAAAACTCACAATGCCAGTTCCCTAAAGGGCCCAGAGGGCAGATTCTCACAGCAATTAGCCATAATTTGTCATCTTTATTTCCACGTATGATGTCTTTTCCCCACACACCATTTCTGAATGATTCCCACAGGCAACAAGGGAGAGCGTTTGCATTCCCAGTTTATTCTGTGGTCAGGGCTGTTTTCAGCCCCAAGTCTCTCATGCTGAACTCAGGCTACCACTGGGTGATGAATTTGGGTTATTAACTGCAGCCAAAAGTGACATTTGGTGAGGTTTAGGGCTTCCCTCAAAAAGAGCTGCCAGCCAGATCCAGACAAGCACTAGGCAGGGCTGTGGCTCCTTTGAGCTATGGTCAGAGCTTTATCACAAAGCCTAGATCTAAAGGTGGAGTTAAGAGGAAAGGCAGTAAGGAAAGGCAGTTAGCCTTATGCCTGCAGGAGTCATTAAGGCTCATGCTGGGCCTGGAAAGGGTTAGCAGGTTAAATTCAGTCAGTTAGGGCACATGCCCAGCAGGGATCTGTAACTTCAGGGTATGAGTCCAAGCCTAGACCTAACTCTTGTGCATCACTGCCCAGCTAGACTAAACCAGAATTCTAAAGCCAAACCCACTGTTTGGGTGAACCACAGTCCAATACCTAACAAGATACCCTACGAAATTACTCCTGCAAATCCTCATCTGACACGCTCCATTGCATTCATAAATGTCTCAGCAAGACTGTCTCAGAATGCTTCTATAAGAACATTTTTAAAAAAGAATATATTAGTAATCAAAATCTGCAAATATAGAAGCTCTGAAGTGCCTTCTCTTGAGATATGGGCTTCCCAAGAACTGTAGTGTGAAAATAAACATTGAAAGGATTAAAATAATGTTCAACTGGCTCTTCTAATCAGAGCAATGCGACATCAGCTCTCATTATTTTAAGAACTGTATGTATGAAACTCTTGCCAAAGCTTGGAGCAGCCTGCTGAACAAACCCCAGGATCAACAGTGCTACCAGCCTGCCTCCTTGTCAGTCACTGCACAAGTCAGGCTTCAAGCAAGCACCATTCCACTTAAATAAAATAATTTCTTTTGTAAAAGGTCCCTGTAAATTAGTTGGGACTTCATTAGTGTTTTTCCAGCTGTTCTCCAGTAAGACATTGAAACAAGCTGGCAGGAGCTTCAAAACACCACTATACCCAGTCAGCTAGAAGGGAGGAATCCTTAGGAAAACACATCTGAGGTTGCACACAGCTTTAACACAACACAGGAAATTAAAAATCTAACTTCTAAAATACGTGCATGGGAAGCAGTAAGGGATGCACATAAGTTAAACAGGACTTGGAACAGAAAATAAACTCCCACCACTCCCAAACCTCACTGTTCTGGGAGGAGGCACAAACACAGCTAAAGTGTCACCACAGCTATCAGGTGGTCCTGGACTCATACACGTGAGACCAGTGCACATGTACATAGTTTCCCTCCCTCTGCTGGGCCTTTTTCCTCATGAACGGGCACTCAGCTGGAATTCATGAGACTTCTCTGCAAGAAGGGGAGATTCTGTGAAGGGGTTTTAAGGATATTAAGAGGCAGCTCAGATGCAAGTCTTCAAAACCCACTTGCATCTTCTGAAAAAAGCACTGCCTCATCTTTAACAAGGCTTTCCCCAACCTCCTGCTGACACATCTCAGTGTACCTAGTCCCATACCACTTTCTGCCTATTACAAGTCCAGCATCTCCTAGCTGTGCTCCATATTCTCTCCAACAAAAGGTCTCTGCAGCAATTCGGCAATTGCCATTCAAGGAAATCTATTCAGGAATGATTAAAACACCATTTTTAAACAAACGAGCAAGAATTCCAGGTTTTTTTCCCGATTCAGCTCAGGCCCAGGGAAGGACGGGCTGTCTCATCTCCCAAACATGAAGCAAGGCTTGAAACCTGGCAATTCTTATTATTAAGCCAACAGACAATTAGCAACTCCTGGCTAAATACAGTCTGTCTCTAGCAAAGAACCTGTTGAGAGCCTTGTCCTGACCTGCAGTCCCAACAACATGCCACGTCTTTGAGGCGTTACCCTCTCCTTTATATAACTTGGTGGCTATAAGGCTAACACAGAACTAGACACCAGCCCTCAGCAAACCAGCTGAGCCTCCAAAAGGTGGATTCTAACTCTTTATAATACTGAAAATAATGCTGCTACCCAGATCAGAAAAATCCATTCACCCACAGAAAACAGGGCTTCTAAACTAGTAATTTCTGCAGAATTTAAGCTGTTACACTCCACAGTGCAAAAGCTTTCCTGGCACACACAGAATCTAAAATGGTATCTTGAGCCTGCAGACAGATTCCCCAGTGCAACTGCAGTGGCAGAGTAGAGTTACCACGTTGCAGTGCAGCAAAATCAGAGGTCAGCTTGTTCTGGCAGCACTATATCCCACAAATCCAGGTAGGAAGGCAGGACTGTGAAATTGAAGCACTGCCCTCAGAACACAGAAGGGACAATTGGCTCCTTGGGGAGCGTAGGGGCATACCCTTTTACCTCCCTCCACTGACAAACAGGCTGTAACACAGAAAAACAAAACTCCTTATCTCTCATACTCAGCCCATCAGTCTACTGTGTGACAGCACCAATCTGCAACTGGAGGTCAGAAACATAAATACAACTGACATTTTCCACAGTTTCAGGATATTGGTCTGCAAAAGATCTCCTCGACCAGCTACCAACAGCAGAGGCAAGAAAGAGATACAGAAAATTCATTCAATTTAGGTGCCATAAAAAAAAAAAAAAGAAAGTGGAGAAAAACCCAACTTTGTGCTTGATATATGCCAAATAGGTAACTTGTACTTCTGTCCTCGTAAAAAGGGGATATTCTCATCTTCGTCAAAAAACTGCTGGCAAGATACTAAGCTTGCACTAAAGTCTGGGCATCCCTGGGGATCCCTGCGGTGAGCAATACATTCTTGCAGGGAACACTGTTTCACAAGTCCTACTTTGCCTTTACTGAGAAGCAATAATATCCCTGTGTTTATTTTCATGGGCTCCACTTCAGTGATGAGGCACTCTGCTTTCTGCCTTGGGAACAGCGGCTGCACAGGTCAGTAGATCACGGCAAATATTTACTCTGGGTCAGTGTAGGGCCTGTGTGCCTTGTAGCTCTCGAGGCTTAGAAAAAGGATGAAACCACCTAAGAAGTGCCCTGGTCAGCCTGTGCTGAGATGTTCAACCTGCAAGAGGCTGCCAGGTGAACTGTAGTAAACAGTCCTTGTCAGCTGATCCAAGAGTTGATGCACTGGAGTACACCCACTGATGGTACATTACAACACCATTTTGGAAAAGTTATTTAGGAAAAAGAACATCTCCTCTTACCCACAGGTGTCACAAGTATCTCTAACATGGGCCCAATCCAAATCACACTGACGTCTGAGACCAAGCTGATTTATTTGGGGCCCGGCTTGTACCTACCCCAGAGTTTCACCCATGCAGAGCATGGCCAGGGAGACTCCTGTAAAGTTTTCTGTACAAGTCAGGAGACTTACTCCAAATAGGTCAAGTCCTATTATAGATATTTCTTAATTACCTGGCTGTACAGAGAGAAAAGCTACACAGCACTGCTTCACACCTCTGGTTTGCAAAAGGGTCCCTGCACCACCTGGAATGGACTAGAAAGATCAGAGATCCCTGCAGGTGTCATGGTCAAACCAAATAATTCTCTGCTCTGATACAAAAGAAAAAGCTTTGAGAAAGATCATAAATACTCTCCCGTCAAGTGTTTGTAACAGCCTGTGTCAATGCCAACTCACAGAATTTAAGAAGGAATTTTATACCAGCTTGTTCTGACCTCCTTAGTACCTGAGGACACAGAATTCCTGTACAGAGGATGGTCACTTTTGTAACACTTGCCACAGCTCAACCACACACAGCCAAGACCTGCCACTCTCAGCACAATACAACCCTATGATGGGCTTAAATTAAACCAACACCCACAGAGGTCTCCCAGAAGGGAAATTGCATTGTACCACTAAAGGACAACAACAGAGAAGCTGTGCTGAGACACACAACCTTGGGTTGTACCAAAGAGATGGGGCTGCCCAACACCCTAATCCAGCCAACAAACACAACCTTGGGTTGTACCCAAGAGATTGGTCTGGCGAACAGCACGGCAACGTGCACGTATGCACGTCCTCCAGTTATGAAGACAAGGAGAATTAGAGTGCCTTTGGATTCAACATGGAATTACCATATTGCCTAATGCCTGTAATTAGAGGGCAGAATGGATTGGGAAGCTTACAAGCAACTCATTCAATGAGAAACAGGGGATTTGCATGCACAGCTTGCTTAAGTGTTACAGGAACTACCAGCACAAATGTCTGAGGAGTCAGTGGAAAGTAGATGCTGCAATTAAACACCATCACGCAATTATCAAAGTAACTGAAGCAGCACAATAACTGCTCAACCGAGATGAGCCTCCTGTGTACCACTGAAATACCCTGGAAGAAATCTCAACTTTCCAAGACAAGCTTTCAGTAAAAAATTATTCCTGTCAAAAGCATCCTGAGTGCCTGCAGAAGCTGGAAGATGAGATACCCCAGAGGAGAGTGTGGTGGAACAAAGAAAGCTGACACTCATATCTAGACTCTGGGATCTGGAAGACCCAGATCTCTGCAACAGTGATGGGAGTAACTATAAGCTTCTTGCTGCAGTTCCATACTGACTGCTCCCTCTGGAAATCAATGCCTGCTGGGTACTCTTCACTGGCAACCAGCAAGCACACAGAAGTGAAAACAAAAGTAAACACAATTTCCCAGTCACAACAGCTGCTCTTTACAGTTGTCAAGGTAATGTATTTTATTGGTAAAAACAGAGCTAAAGGTTAACTTTCTCAAATTAACCCAGGCAGAGAAGGACCAAATCATACCCCAGGCAACACTCAAACAAACCAAACTGGGGCAAAACAGAATTTTATTTGGAAAATAAAATTCACCATCACTTTCTCACACTGAGCACCAATTACCCAAGCAATCTCAATTCATAAACAAGGAAGTTAGATGTATTAACAACCTAACAAGTTGCACGCTTCACTTTTTCCTTGGCTTTTTTTTGGCAATGGCAGGGTGGCTGAATGAAGAAGATGACAATGTACACACAGAAGCAGTAGCATGAACAGAAAGATTTTCTATAAATCACTGTTTCTATATATCATTTGGCCAGAAGCTGTGTTCTTGCTTACATACAGCTTTGCCAACAAGAGTGCACAGCCCAGTGCTTTAACATCAAGGTTCATTTCACGTACATGAAAGCTAAAAACTTTGGCTTTCAAAGCCCATGCATTGGTAAAACTGAAGTTTCACTATTTTTTAAAAGCATTGATCAAATTTGTGCTTGTATTCAAAGAGAAAAAGAAGGTACCAAATACAAAACAATCCTCCTTTTGTGTGTATATAAGTGTTTCACCCTCAAAGATGCTCCTTTTAAAGGCCAGCAATACCCAACAGAGGCAAAACAACATCACTTATCTAAGACAAAGCACACTAAACCTGGATTTTAAAAACCAAATGCCTGTCACTTCTATCTCACCCACATTTTAAACAAATGAAACACACGAAAGGCAAAATATTCCTCTTTTTTTTTCCAAGCAAGAAATCCTTTCTGAAAATTAAAGCCCATAAATGTAATTCATTACCCTGTATAAATAGAGTGCAACATGCTGGCATCAAGCCCCTAATAATTATTCTAGGGATACCAACACTAGCTGTAAGGCAAATGTAAATTTAGCTTCTAATCCTTCAATTTTTACCATTTCCAGGCATCACATACCTCAATAAGGAGCCTGAAGTATTATCCAGCTGACTAGCTTTTAATTTGAACAATGTGAACAAACTTTGTTTAACCATGACCCAGAGCCACACATGAAATGAGATTAAAGTTGTCTCTTCACATTTAGTAATCTTCTACTTAACATGCAAAACATCAAGAAAGCTACTTTAAAGGAAAAAATTCAGTCGGGGCAACAAAAAATAAAGGCTGTGTCTGACTGCTGATAAGTAAATTGTTAAACATGTTATCCTCCTATTTATTTTAGTCACTCAGGTGCAAGGTGATTTTCACAAAGGCCAGGATCCTGTATTTGCTGCACTAAAAAGTACCCTGGCAGACTGAAGCCTGAGTCCCAGCAATACAGCTGGCAAAGCATTTTTCATTTGCTTTGATGGCAAAGACACCCTTGAGTCTCACCAAGAAGTTGTTTAAGGCACCGCAGTCCCAGGTACCTGTGCTTTGTTCTCCAAAAGACTCTCAAGTCAGTAGTTTTTGTCAGCCTCACAGCACTACTGGCTACACTATAGTCACCCTCAATACACTGAAATAGAAAATGTGTTCTGCCCTAGGTGTGGGAACACCCTTAGGGGTAAACTTAAAGAATATGAAATGTACTCTTGACGATCTTATTTTAATCCAACCCTACAGAACTGCAAGACTTCAGTAAAAATAGCTTTTTGCCAGTGACCAAGAAAAGACAAACCGTGTCCCCAGCAGTGTTGAAATGTGTTTAATCCATAAGGCCATTGTAACTAAAATACGTAACTACTGACAACAGTCACTACTGACCTATATAGAAAGGACTACAAGACCAGCTTTTATTGTCATGAGTTCTCAGTTTTTAAATGGTTACGAAGGGTGAACCTTATCAGAGGAGGAGCAGTGACACTCTTTATTTTGCAGGAATTTAAAAAAGAAATATATACAATCTGCTTACTTAGATCTTCTACAAACCCCAGCAACCTGAATGAGCTAAGACAGTCAGTATTTCCTACTGAATACAGAGAATATTCTCCATACTGTTCTACTTACTGTGAAGGTAGTCAGCCAGGTCACCACCATTACAGTACTGCAAACAGAACAGAAAGCTCAGTTAATGCAAGGCAAATCAAAGATTAAAAACAGTAAACTTCACTAGGATGGCAGGCTTATCACAGTATTTAAACATAAATAATCACACGTGTCAAAATACATATTCAGAAGTTGGCAGGGAAAAACCCCATTCCTGTGGCTTCCTCTCCTGTTCCATTTCCCCTAAATATTGTGTTGCATTATGATACACCAGCATTAACCAGCTTTTGTGCACATCCATGTTTAAGCACATCAGAGAGAAAGGGAAAACCAGAACAAAGCAGAAGGGTCACCACTAGAGACACCACCAGAGAGCTGGCTGAGGAAAGCGAGCCTGGGAACAGCCACAGCTGAAAACTAAAATTCCTCACATCAATGTTCCACATCATTAAGAAAAGTCAACAAGACCTCAGAGTGAAAACTGCAGAGGAAAGAAAACATTCACATGCTTTTCAGGTAAGCCATGTGGAGAAAATTATCCCTCCATGGATCTTTGAAGCAGATACTATCCAGTGGCACCCATTTGACCCCTGAGGTAAAACATCTGCTTAAGTCTGTGCCAGTGTGACCTTCTGAAAACAGCAATACAAAAAATCCCTCTGCTATCTGCACCCACACAGCTCTGGCTCTCAAAGCTGTGCAGCTGCAGATTAGATTAGCAAAGCATCACAGGTGAGACTGCCAGCAGAAAGCACCTCTTGTGAACATGTTGGTCTGCTCAAAACTAGCTTAAAAAGTTAAAAAAGAGGTAAAAGAAGGTAAAAAAAAGACACACACTCACCTCCATAACCAAGTAGACAGAGTTTGCCAGTTCCTGGGGAAATAGAAAAAGGAAAAATAAGGGATTCATGCATTGAAATATTTCACACACTCAGTTGCTGTATTACATTTAAACAAAAAAATCTGTGCTCTGTTGTGAGTCTGACTGAAGAGAGGGTAAAAACATTATAGGTTAATTCCTGGAAGATTGCTTACTTTGAAAAATGTCAGGTATTTAAGCATGTTTTCTAAGTGTGTATCTGTTTAAACAAGCTGAACTCCAACATTGTGACTTGGGTTTTCATGTCCTTTCAGGCTCTGGGGATTATGACTGGCACGCAACACAGATGCTGGCACACTGCTATCTCAGAGCCTTAATCATTTCCACATTTAACTTGGCCCTTTATAGCAGCCAGGCCCACATGAGCAGCTCTGGTCTGAAGAGAGAGATAAGAGCAATGCAATTTTGGGACCTGCAATTCAACCCCCTGGCTGAAAAGTGCCCAAGAGAACCACCTTCAACTGCAGGTAAAAAGGGAAAGATCTCAGGTAAAAACCACAACATTGGCCGATCAGATTTTCCACATGTATTAAGAGAGTGCCATGATCAAGTGGCTAAAGCTTTCTGGATTATCATGGGGGTCAACACCAGCTAAGACCAGGCCAAACACTCATCTTCCTAAATTCACTACAGGTGCTGCACTGTGATGCTCTTACCATCTTGAGGGTTTACCTCCTGCCTTAGCTGACCCTCTCCCCCAGTCCTCTGCCTTAGGAAACACTTACACAATGGTGTATCTGTGGTACAATCCCAAGATAGTGTGGAGAAGTGCCCCACAAACATACAGCACCATGGTGGCTCTGCAGCATATGGTGACACCAGCAGCTGCCTGGCACAGGTCTGGCAGAACCACCAAACCACTGGCAGAATAGACATGAAAACAGGCAGATGTTTCAACCCCAGGTAAACCCAGAAGGCCAAATTACTAAATCCTGTTGTTGAGACAGAAGTCAGACAGAAGCAGATCTATTTACATGAAAACCTGTAGACTAAGTCACTCCTAAAGCCTGTAAGCTGGAAGTTACTCCTCAACTCAAGGCCCAGCCAGAGACATGCACAGGCAGCAATTGCATGGGTGGGTGGAGAAGTTCTTAAAGCAGTGGCAGGGAGCAAGAGACTTCACTCCACTTCCACGGCTCTAGGGCAGCATGGCTTTACTTACAGGCTGTTTAGATACCTACCCACCTGATTCCTCTTCTGAGCCCAACTATCATTTCAAAATCCCCAGCATCCACTCTAGCAGCTGTTTAGTTTCCAAGCAGTCTCCACTGTCTGCTCTCAGCCTCTTTCATCTTGGTCTGCCCACAGGACTCTACCTCCCTGTCAAGCCTGTACCAAATTGCCAGCCTTTGTCAACGCCTCGAGTCCTCTGCACCTCTCATCATTTCTGTCCTCTTTTAACCTCACAATGTGAAATCTGGGTTTCCATGTTTGCTTGACGACTGGTTGGAGGAAGAGGGGGAGAGAGGAGGAAGCTGAATTACCTGTGACTTGAGAGACTTGAGCCACAGCTGCAGGGGGTATTGGCCACCTTCCCCCAGAGGGGCTCAAGGCACCAAGTAGCCCTGCAGCTGCCAGTTCAAGTGTTTGCCAGAGCCCAGGGCCACCCTCAACTCTTAGAGGTGTTCTCACTGCCAAGCCCAGCTGAGCTTTTTCAAGTCCCCTTGTTTGTTCAAAAAGCAAGTTTCTCTGATACTTCAAGAAGGTGTTTGTTGCACTTCCTTGCATGACAAGCACTACTTTTAACAGGTTTTGTTTTCCAACCTCTGTATTTGAAAGCAGCACACATTAAGTCATCCAATTTCATACACTTTGGGGGAAGCGGGAAACCAGTCTGTGGTTAAAAGCACCAGTAAAAGGGAAGCAGTGCAAGAAGAAAATCCCAAGCATCATCACAAGCTGTGAACATGACAAAGTGCTGAGGGAGAATGTTCACAAGTGTTCAAAGCCCACCAGCTCCTGCTGTCCTAAGCAGGAACATCGGAAAGCCAAGGCTGACGAAAGACAGCCAAGACTTACACTCATAAAGGAAGTCCAGCCCCAGTACTTGAAGATGTGAGACACACCAGAAGTGCAGTGCACCTGCTCAGGGACCTCACTGCAGGGCAACTGCTCGGCACAGAGGAAGTGGCTGAAGTGGTTTTTGCAGCCCACACCAAATTCATCACTGCCACAGCAGCAGTTTTCATAGACACTTCTTGGCTAAATATGCTGTGATCATTGCAGCTCAGTAAGTCTGCACATGAATATGTGTAATGCCAGCAGGGTTTGGGGAAGCTCAATATATTATTACCTATACAGAAAATCAAGAGGAAGCAGAGCTTACACAAACCAAGTCCAGAAGGTATTTGTAATAATTTGTTAGTCAACAGCTAATGTACACTGTGCAGTTTGGTTGTTTTTCCACTCTATTTAAAGATTCTGCAAACAAACATCATCAAGCAAGTCATTGATTTTTGGCAGCCAGCATGTACAGTGACCAGGGTTAAACAAGGACCTATACCGGCAAGGGAGATGCTCCGCTTGACTTTCCCAACAACAACATGACCTTGGTAGTTGGTGGTTTTATCTCTTCACCCTGTGTTGGTGTGATAAGAGGGCAATGCCTGAAAGGCTTCTAAGAGAGAAGCAGATGGCTCCCCCAACCATCCACTGACAATTGCATCCTCTGAACATTGAACCTCCCTGCTGCACACACACCCACTGCACCAGAGGAACACCTAGCAAGGGTATTTTCAGATTACAGATGCCTGCAGCAGGGAGAACAACTTCCACATCTGCAGCTTCAGCATTTCAAGACCCACTTACCAGAAAGAGATTTGTAGAGTTTTGCCAACACAACTAAGCATTTATTTCAGGAAGAGTCCCAGAAACTAGCTCTTGTTTGGGAAAAGCCAGTAGAGCTTACTCTGGGTTACAATAGATTCAGCAGTCTGAAGAGACTTCTGGTTTCTCAAATGGGCTGATGGACTTCTCTCAAGCTGATTAGCAGTAGAAACTATTTCTTGTCTGTTTATATCCTTCCACTGTATTTACAATTTGTTCATTAACAAAACAAGGAAAAAATACTGCAAGCCAAATTTTGCAAGCTACTGGTTTCTCTGGAAAAAAAAACAAACCAAAATGCCCAACCCACTTGTTTCCCTATCAGCAAAAAGAAAAGCATTACAGTTTGCTGTATTTCTGCAGAGGCTCATGTCCAAGAAGTGCTACAGATAATTTCCTCTGGACCTCTTATTCACATGTGCCAGTTCATGCAGCCAAAGCTAATCCTGTCACTAAACAAGCTCAATGAAGTGAACAGCACAAAGACAACCCCCTAACTTTTCCTCTCATCACAAAGTGCAGCAGTACCCTGACCATGCTCCACAATAGAAGCAAAAGGCCTCTGCCAAAGGCATTAAGTTGATAATTAATCAGTCTGGATCACTGCCTGACTTGTAGTTCTTGCAGCAGAGGCCCCAGCGATGAAGTTACAATTTAATTGAGTGTAAAAATAGGCAACAGCCTCTGCTGTCCACAAATAACACACATCTGCTGATGGAGGACAAAGAAATGAAGAAAACTCATTCAGCAGTATACCATAAATCACACCAGGACTGTGCTCTATTAAAATTCCTCACTGAGACATTAGGAGAGATGGCATTATGGACATCAAGACCCAGCAGTCCTGTCTCTCTTTAAATTTTCTCTCCACCCATATGTAAGGTGGCATGATGCTCTTCTTGGAAAGTGTGTGTTTAGGTGTGTCCAAAGGGAAATGTCTGGGTGTACCCACAGTTAGTCATCCTCCTACCACAGCTTAAAAAGTCAGTGAGAGGAATTTTCCTTAGAAAAATCCTCCTCTGCACTCTACCCCAGCACTCAGCCTGTCACCAAGTTTAGAAAGGTGCTCAGGAAGGAAAAAAAGCAGAAATTTGATTACACAACACTTCAAGATTCTCTCAGCAGCACTGTATGGACTCAAGTCCTCAAGACTGGTTTTGTTACTCTCCTGAAGATCAGCCTTGTTTGCTGGCCTCCCTCTGATGGCAAAGGTTCCTGGTTTGTATCTCTCAGGAGACATCTCCCACAAGCTGCTTAACACAACCTCTCCAACAGCACTCAGGGGCACTGCCAAGCAAAGATAATTGCCACACATGGATCTCTGTAAGCAAGGCTAGGACTTAACCAACTGCACCAACACAACAGAAGCGTAACAGAGCTGAGGGTCTGACAGCTGACAGCAGATGATAACACCCACAGAAAGCTAAAGCTTTTCCACCTTTCTTTTGTCTTCTGCTACTTCCCCCACTCACTGCAGCAGAACCACAGCACACCACATCCTCCTGTTTTGCCAGTAGGATCTCAGGGAGCCAGTGCCCTCCTGGCCTATGGTCTCTAGTCATTGCCTTCTGACAGTGAAACTGGAATTGTGAACACAGTCTTTACAAAACCCAATTCCTAGGCCAATGGCACCTGGAAAGGCACTAGCTCAGACAGGGCCTCCCAAGCACACTGGGCTGGGGTAAAACCCACTGTTCTCAACAGAGGGAAGACACTTTCAAAAAGTAAAATATATTCGTATTATTTCACCTGACTCTCCTTCAGAGGCAAATGGGGCCTCTGCAGAGCAGCATACTACAGCAGGCTACAGCTGGAGCTGCATCTGAGCCTAACCACAGAAACCAAAGTATGGGATTTATGTTGTAATGAGGTAGAGAGAGAAGTGCTGGGTTTCACAGGTCACAGAGTTTCAAAGGCAAGACCAAAAACATGCACATTAGAGCAAACTGAAGGCTTGTGCTGCTGAAACACTGAAAAGCAATCCTCTACTTAAAGCAATCGTATTGTTCTGGGGGTAATGTTGTATCTCCTATAGCAGTCTGTGCCCCCCCAGTCAACTCTGGGGAGGCATCACTGCCTGAGTGCATTGGATGCAGGTCACATCTGTATGCAACAGCTGCAGCAACACGGCAAGGATAAGAGAAATGCTGAAAAGTTTGTACTTTATGACATGAAGTGGAAGGAAATAGTTACCCCTTTGCCAAGAGGCAGAATAATACCTAGAAGCTTTTTCAAACAAAAGCAAGCTCCTTTGCAAATGGCAATGTATTATATAATGCTATCTAGAGAGGAAACATCAGAATTCTATAAACAATGATAAAAATAATCAAGACCTGATTTGCTTTTCTGTATTTATTCCTCATCTGCTTTCTGTATCACAGCCATACAATAAACTGAACATTTAAGGTTGAATTCTCCATTCCCTTAAGCTCAGTCACATGTACTGGAATTAAATCCTTGCATACCGTAAAGTTGCATTTTATGAGCCTGCCCAATGAGCAGGAGTACTGGGGAGAGAGCTGTGGGTCAAGGTGGAAAATACAGTAGAAATGTGAACATTTCAGTTTTAATCAGTCATTGAGACATATTAATTTACTGAGATATGTGCAATTACGAGCAAAGTGACTCAGTCCCAAAGTTTGATTTTCGCTTGATTAATGTAGTTCCACTGATAAACTTGGGAATGGCTTGGTTTTTAAGGGTATATCCCAAACACAATCTGATACGCTGCAGGAGTAGTTTGGGGTTTTTTTCTTTTTTTTTTCCTTTAAACAACTCTGAAAATGTTTGACCTCCCTGAGGTCTTCTTTGCAAATCTTCTCTTTTTCATCCATATATTTCAGACTTCATTTACCAGATTTAAGAAAAAAAACGCACTGGTTATCACAAAGGTGTGGAAAAAAGGAATTTAAAGAAAAAAAGCATGAGTTTTCTTTCAAATAAAAACAGTCTTAATTTAAGAGGGAAAAAACATCCAGTTACTGGAAGCCGGAAAAACATGGGTTCAAATATCCAGTATTTAAAAAACAGAGAAATGAGTACTTTTTAGCACATTTAACATTCTGTCTACAATTGCCAACTAACTGAAGAGAATATCAAATGCAAATGAAGAAGCCTCCAGAGAGAAAATCCCCCGTGGCCCAGTTGTGTGCACGGTGACATGACACGGCACACACAGAGGGGACATGCAGAGGACACACAGACTCCATCCTGCAGCCCCCGGGGGTGTCCCCCAGCCCTGCCCGGCACCTCTCGACCCCACTGCGGTCCCTGGGGCTCCCCATCACACCAGCAGCTCTCACACCCCAGCTGGGAGGCCCTCCCTTGCTGGGCATATAAGACACTTTGCTAAATGGGATCTGTAATGACTTAAAATTACGCATCTCTCATTCCCCCCACCAGAACCACAGTCTGGTTGATCCCTACTATGCCCACTCAACTGACCTAATTCTTCCTGTTACTCTGATGCTAGGAGACAAGCCAGGTGCTCCTGCAGCCACACAGAACATTACTGCCCTAAGCAACCAGTGATGCACAATTTGATTCATTTTTATCAGGCCCCCCTTGAAACAACCTTGCTTAGTAAACAAATGCAGCTCAGAGATCCTCACTTTGCATTTTGACACCATCTCTTTAGGATGATATTTAAGGTCTGCACATTATAATGCAGAAGCTATCACAGTTAAAGCACCTCTTTGCTGTGCACTAAGTACAGAAGAGGTTCCAGAGTTACCTACAGGCAGGGCTCTCCCCTGGATTCTGCTGTGAACATTTGTTAATACATTCCTCAGAGAGGAACCATAACATCTGACAACAATTAAGATGCTTTCTCTTAAGCACAGTATGTTTAGATCTGCACCTGATAAACAATGCATATGAAGAGCACATCATTCTTGCTCACTTTCCACCAAGTTTGCCATTTGTTATTGCTACATGAACATAAGTAACAGCAAAAGCAAACAAACAAAAAAGCCCAAAACAAATAACACATCCAGCCAACAGAAAGCAACAAACAAAACCAGACATGCTTATTTTGAAAACCAAACCAAACCCAAAACTTTTGCAGATCAAAGACCACCACCTTTGCCGACCACCCCTGTGCTTAGCTGCTCGTTTCCCTACTGCATCTCACTTCTGGGATGAGGGCAGTTTACCTCATGGGCACCCACTTCCAAGGACCAGAACTTCTCGACGTGTTTTGCCAAAGCAAACCAGTACCATCCAACTTGGATTCCTACCATCACCACCAATCCTCTCTTTGCTAGTCTGTCTGTTCTGCCAAGTTTTTCAGTTGGTATCAACAGGTGGGAAGGCAGGTGGTACAAGAAGGGGAGAGGAGAAAGGAAGACACATGAAAGTGAACTGTACCCACAATTCTCTACACAAGCTTGTGCATTAACATGAGCTTTTGAAACACAATTTTATTGCAGTTTCACAGTCTAGGAGCGAGTTCAGTCCAACCACAAAGTTAAATCTTTTAATCAGGCCTTGGTTTGAACCTTTAAATATTCAAAGTAATTGAAACAGTGTTTCTCCATCTGAAGTTAATCCCATCCAGCCACTGATTAGGAGGCACTTCTTCTCATCTATCCTCCAAGTCTTCAACAATTTGCTATGTTCACTCCAACCAAATGCATTCAGTCATCACAAGGATTTACACAGTGGAAATTTTCATGGTGGAAACACTGATGGAACTTCAAGAAGAGAAGTATGAACAGCACTTCTGCCGTTACCAGAGCTTTGCTGTCAAACTGTGAACACAACAGCCTACCAGTTTCCGATTACTCCTGGGAAACATTCCTTAATCTGTCATTATAGTCTGAGTAATGCCACCTTCCACAGGAGCTTTAGAAGCTATTAACCACCACATCGCCAGCGCTTCCATGACACCTTAATCATGTGAGAGGAACATAGGTATGTGCTTTACACACATGATGAGTAAAACAGTGATCATAACTTCAGAAATGCAGCAAGACAACTCCCTCTATAAAAAGCCTATGACTCCTCTGAGGTCTATATTTAGTGGTCAATATTTGCTGGATGTTTCTATGACCTGCACAGTGGGGTACTCTGCTAGAGAAGCCAGCCTTAAAAGAAAAAAAAAACACCTGTAAAATTCTCAACTCTCCACACAAACATATCCATTTTGGTCCACTAAACTCTCCACCCTACAAAACTACTGGCAGAGGCTGGTTGGGTTTTTGTCCTTTTTCTTCTGGCTCTAAATTAAGCCAAATTCAAACTTCAGTGATTCCCTTCAACAGATGCGAGGATGCTGACAGAGCAGGATGGCAGACACCCCATTCTTGTCCACAGCACAAACAGAAAGAGGATTGCTTGGCAATTCAGAGAAGCCTGCACTTTACACCCACTCACCAGGCAACCTGCCAGCTTCGCTCGGGGATGGAATTAAAACAGTATTTAACCAGGCAGCCTGACCTCAGGAGTGTGATCTCCCAGACACAGAGGGCCTCCTTAGTCATTCCAAGTGTCACAGGGGAGCCCTGTCTCCCAAGACGGGGCACCCAGACAGCAGCGCCTGAGGAACAGAAGATCCTGCATGAGGTGGCACGAGAGGTGGCAAGGCATGAGGTGACACTGCAGCAACACTGATTCATCCCACACCATGCTCCCCAGCACAGTGCTGCAGCAGAGGCCAGCACTGCTGGAGGGCACTCCAAAGGACACACCTAAGGACACTGCACTCCAGAGGTCCCAGGGGACAGCAGGAGGCACGTACACAAGATGCAGACAAACAGCTAAAGGCTCCATGTCAGAAAAGGGTGATGGTGCAGCCAGCACAGCAGAACATCACAGCCCAGCAGCCACAGTCCTATTGATCACAAGGACTTGCTATACAGTAGCAACACAAGAAGGCTGTTATTATCACTAGCCCAGGGTGACTGATCACTAAGCTGAGAAGCGTGTGTTCTGCCACCCATTCCTTAATCCATGTGCATGAGAAAAACTGCACTGCAAGGACTTCGTGTTGTCTCCAGGTGATACAGTCATCCCAGCAGAAATATTTTAGGTGAGTCTGTACTAGATGAGTGAGTGAAGAATTACTCTCAGCTCATCCCAAACTCGTGATTACAATAAGCCAACTTGTCACCAAATTATGGAAAGCACACCCTCAGGTAACAGGCTGAAACAGAAACATCACAGCAGTGCCCTGCATGACGTTAACAGCTGTGTTGCTGCAACCAATCAATCCTACCTGGGCAAAAATTGGGGGGAGGGGGAAACCAACACAAAACCCACCCAATATCCACACAAGCAGTCCTAGCCAGGCTGCTTTAAGAAGCAAGCTCAGCTCACAGCACAGCATTAGGGAAAACATGCCAGTCTAATAATCCTTCTTCCTATTTTGTGCAGGAAAATGCTTTCTAATATCCAAAGCATGATTTGTGTCCAGGAATAGCAGATTTTCTGCCCCAGCACCAATACAGCCACATATGAGATCTTCAGTTGATACTTACTCAACCTGGGGCAGCTGGCACAGCATAAGGAGGAAAACACACCCAGAATCTCCCATTGCTCAAAGATCTTAGTTACATATAAGAATTTAGTTCTCAGTAGTGCTGCAAGCAGCTGTCTAGCACACAGATCTTCCAGGAACTGAAAAGCTCAAGGGTTACCTTCCCACCATTGAATCCCCTCAGCTAATCAAGAGCACAGAATCAACATCCTGAGCCACAAAGGAAACTAAAACAAGCCCCACACACCAGACCACACATGCTAAGCTTTCAGCATGAATGTGTGTGAAGAGTTAAGCTAATTCTCAGTTTTGGAGACCAGTTTTCCAAGAAACCTCATTTCCATTCCAAGTCCTCATCTGGCAGAAATCATCATTTGTATCCTTGTTGTTACTAATTTCCACCTTAAGGAATGAGAGCTCATTTGGCTGTCTTCAGAGTAAAGAGATTTCTGGTATCCAGATATCCCTTTAGACTGCTATACTCCCCTCGACTGCTGCAGACTGGGGTCCCCAACTCCAATCCCTCTGCAAGACAGATGAGGAGTCAGGGATTGCTCAGTAACTACTAATGCACCATCACAGATTGCGGAATACAGTTTTTACTCTATGCCAAACATCTCCTGTGCCTAGGAAAAACCTGCACCACATCTCCATACAGGCACTAAACAGACAGCACTTTCAGAAATGCGATATGATTTATTGTCTTTTTGAGCAAGGGTTCTTGCATGAGGCTCCTAAACTATTAGCAGAACCTCTCATTAATACATGAGCACATAATAATGGGAATATGCATATTTCATTTTGTGAGCCATTCTCATGTACTGACATTGCTCTTAGGACTCCAGCTAGGGGATCTATAAAAGTCCAGGCACTGCACTTTTATGCACTGAACATCCATCAGTATCATTCACTCCTACAAAGCTTCATATTTTGTCATTATTTATGAACCAGAATCACAGAGGTCTATGAAATGAGAAGGAACACAGCAATTTCTCTGGATTTGAAGGACAAACTAAGGCTGCCAGGGTGAGAGCTGCTTGTCACTACTAAATATCAGCACTGCAAGGTGTCCGCCTGAAGCAAATCTGGCATTACATCAAAAATCTTGTGTTGTATAAGGCCTGCTTAGCATTACTTTTTAACCTGGAAAATGTGCATGAAAGCATCCCTGGGTGCAATCACTTGCCTACAGCCACTGTGGTTTTGGTAACCATTTCCTTGTGTACACGAGTAAAAGTTACAGTCACTGTTGACAGGCAGAGCAGAGGAAGGGAGGACACAAAATGCAATGAACAGACAAAGCTATAGGGCAACATTAAGTTTCACAGGAAGTATTTTTTCCCTTTTGCTCTGCGTTCTAGCACAAGAACAAAGCTCTTCAGTTTTAGAAAGCCTATTAGTAAGGGCTCAGTTAACTGCAACTATATTTTCATGGGTAAATACACATGCAGCTATGAATGAAGCAACCAATCTTGTCTTGGGGGATCAAGGTGAGTAATTAGTAGTTTTTTCTACAAATTAAGGAAAGGTGGGCAGAAGCCAGTCTTCCACAGACCTGCAATTTCACCATCACAAATAATTTACTCTCATACAATTCCCAAGCAGACACAGAGCAAGGCCAAACACTGAGACCCACTACACACACAACCTGTGTGGGTGGACCCCATCAGACTGTCCAGTGACTGATCATCTCCACACCCTGGTAGCACTATAAAACACCCACTGCTCCCTAAATCATCTCGTTTTGTCTGAGGAATCAAATTACCCAGGTCATACAAGGACTCTCTGACAAAGCTGGTAACTAAACATACACGTGGGCATGCCTTGAGCCCTGGACTATTCTCAAGTTCTCATTTTGTTGCATCTTACGCAGCTTCGTGCAAAAATCTCACCAGAGTACAGAGCTATACACAGAACTTTCCTAAAGCTCATCACAAAAGGAGAAAAATGCATTGCTAGAAGTGTAATAGTAATGAAATTGCTCTTTTTGCAGAAGAAGTCTTTGAGCTGCTTCCTACCCAGCAGTAATTTGAAGCAGGGAGAGAAACACAACAGAAGTTTTGAAAGATCTGCAGTGAGCACACACAGCAGCATAAATGCTTCATACAAATGCAAACTACAGACGAAGTGCAGGAGCAGCCACTCACTCCCTCACGTGAAAAATTATTAAGCAAATTTAGAAGGTACAGAGAAGATAAAAACCCATGAGATGTAATGCCCCAAGTGGCCTGTGCCCAGAGGAAGCTTTCCCAGCGCCTCTGCAGCAAATACCAGGCCAAAGGCAGAGGCTGCCTTGCCAGACCAGCTCTGAAGGGTAACTCAGGAGCAATGCACAGCTACCCAAAGAATATTTCCGAGAAGCAATCCTGCTCCCAGAGCAATCTGACATCCTCCACTTCCACCTCTCACCAAAATAAGGCCCTGGCCCCCAGCATCACCACCCCAGAGCCCCCTGCTCCGGCAGGGAGGGACACAGAGGGTGTCCCAGCCCGGGGGGGGCTGCTGGCCGGGGTGACACAGACAGACTACAGTCCCCAGAAGGCACCGCAAACAGGCACTGCTGTACCGACCGGCTGGGATTCGTGCTGGGGTGACGTGGAAGTCACCGGAGCCAATCCACGGGAAAAGGAGGAATGTCAACAAACACGGCGGTCTGCGGGACACGTGATAGCAGCGACAGGGCAGGAGGCTCCCGATAAGCCACCCCAGGGCCAGCCGGGGGTCCGGCCGAGGCAGTGGTCACTCACAGCATCACCGCTCGCCAGCCCCTCACCACAGACACAGGGGTCCATCTTATGCTTTGGAGCCTGCAGCCTTATTTTAAAAAGCATCACAAAAGTGAAAGAAAACTTGCCCCGTGATCCAGCAGGATTTAACTAAATATTCAAGAAAGAAAAAAAAAAAAAGTAATTGAATTGGATAACTTGGGTTTCGGAGCTGATCGGTTTTAGCCCCTTAGATTAGATCTTGAGGGCTGACTTTGAAGGAAAAGGCAACTGTGGGAAACCACAATAATCTAAAAATGTCTGCTGCAATTTTCAACACTTAGTGACTGCCATAAGGACAACAAAAAAATGCAAATTAAAATCCTTTGGAACTGAAGACAATCATTTGCTATAAAGTCATGCTCACACTATTTTTACATGGCCCAGGAAAAAGAAATTTTCTCAGGGAGTGTATCCAGACCAGAGAAAGAAAACCAAAGGTGGCTATGCCAAAATTAACTACTGTAATTTTATTTCTAACATTTTGAGAACTTAAGTGCTTCCACCACAGACATATTCACCACACACTGCATTTCACTGCATTACATCCTGGGAACAGAAGCTCCCACTTCAACTCCCAACTGCGCTCGAGTTCAGTGGTCCAGCCAACAACTAACACATGATCTGCTCAACGGTGTTTATCTCTCCCTAACTTATGAGAAGACTTTCTCCTCCCAGAATACACATCTGAATACAAAACATTTCTTAAAAACTGAAATTTCACGAACTCCATTGAACCCTTCCCAAATTCAGAATGCTTTCCTGCAATTGAATGTATTTACCTGGAAGTCATACAAGGCAACAATGTTTTCATGCTTCAATTCCTAGAAGGAATAAAAAAAGACTGTAAGATAGAAGCAACAAAGGGCATATAGAGCAGAGACTGAGGAAAACAAGCTAGTCTGCCTTTACCTTAAGGATTTTTATTTCCTTGCCCAGCAGAGTTTGTGATTTTGCAAGGTTCTTCTTGTTAATGCATTTCACAGCTACTTCCAGCTCAGGTTTCTGAAACAGTGCACATGTAATGCAAAGGTAAATGTAAATTTCACCATTAATTTACATTAGACTAAGCAGCCTCTTAACAGATTACAAATACTACTGAAGGAAGTGTCTTGCAGCACCGGCAAAGGCCTCTCACTTCACATCCTAATACCTTCCCCTTGCTTGTTCAGACTTGCCCTTTCCCGAATTATGCTTGTCAGCCCAAGGAGAAAAGCCCAAGGTTTGGGTTTTTGTTACTACTTTATATGACGATTATCCTCTTATTTAATCACTAGAAATAAACGCACTGTGGGAGCCATGGCTTATCCCCAAGCCCTAATTGATGAAAAATCCACTGCCGGATTGGTTTCCTTTTATTTACCAGCATGAGATTTCTCCTCCTCTTGGAAAAATCAAGCGGAGAAGGAGAACACTTCACAGACACACAGAAAGCCCCCAACAAAACCCAACCCAACCTAAAGGAGCAGCTCTTTACACCCTTCACAGCGCGGGGGGATGTTTTCCCCCTTGTTTCGGAGGTGAGGGCGGGTTTTGGGGGGTCTGCGGACACCCCTCAGGCCTCCCAGCCCCAAGGTGAAGCCACCTGCCGGGACACACGGCTGCCCGCCCACAAACTCCCGAGAGAACAACAATAAACAGAAATAAACTGTTTATTTATCCTTCCCGGCGATGCCCCGGCCTGGCAGCAGCGGCCGGCGGGGACGGGGTGACCGGTCCGGGAAACAAATAAACAAAAACCCCGAAGAGCTGGGGAGGGGGGCAATAAATAAAAAAAAATAAATAAATAACCAAAAGCCGCGGTTCTCACCTCTTTGTGCCTGCCTTTGAAGACGACGGCGAAGGCGCCGTGTCCGATGAGGTCCTTCCTGCTGAACTCGAAGTTGCCCACGGCCTCCATGGCGGGGCCGGGCCGGGGGCTGCGCCGGGCCGGCCTCACAGCTGCAAGGGAGGCGAGGGGGCGGGTGAGGAGGGGGCTGCCCTCCAGGGAACCCGAACCTCTCCCACTGCAACCCCGGCGGGGCTCACACCCCCTCACCCCCCCAACACACACACACCCCCCGCGGGGCTGCGCTCCCCACCTCGCCCTGCTCCATGCGCTGCCTCTGCCTGCCGAGCGGCCGGGAGCTGGGCATTGTCAGCGGCCGGGGCGCAGCTGGCTCCTCAGCGGCGGGCCTCCCCCATCTCCTCCTCCTCCTGCTGCTGCTGCTGCTCGGGCCGGGCCGGCGCGGCTCCTCGGGCCCCGCTTCAGGCGGGGCTCCCCATGCCGAGCCCCGGCCCCCCCGCCGGCAGGCGCGGCTTCGCCGACAGTCCACCTTAAGCGCGATCCACCTTAACGCCCGGTCCGCCGCGCGGCAGCGCTCCACCTTAAGCGCGATCCACCTTAAGGGCCGCCGGCTCCCGGTGCTGCCGGTGCTGCCGGAGCCGAGCTGGGGTCGGGATTGGGATCGGGATCGGGATTGGGGTCGGGATCGGGATCGCCCCGGGGGTCCCGCCGGTCGCTCCGGCCGGGCCCGGACAAAGCTGTGCGGACGGAGCGGCTCGTGCCGTGCCGGGCGGCGCAGGCGCGGTGCGGGGGCCGAGGCGGAGCGGCCGGGCCGGCACATTTAAAGGCGCCGCCTGCCGCCCGCCTGAGTCAGCGCCCTCCGGCACAGCCCGGGCCCGGGGGCAGCGCAGGGGCACCCCCGAGCCAGCACAGCCCGGCTATGGGGGCAGCGCAGACACCCCCGAGCCAGCACAGCCCGGCTATGGGGGCAGCGCAGACACCCCCGAGCCAGCACAGCACAGCACAGCCCGGCCATGGGGATAGTGCAGGGATACCGCCGAGCCAGCACAGCACAGCTATGGGGATAGTGCAGGGGCACCCCCGAGCCAGCACAGCCCGGCCATGGGGATAGTGCAGGGACACCCCCGAGCCAGCACAGCACAGCCCGGCCATGGGGATAGTGCAGGGATACCCCCGAGCCAGCACAGCACAGCTATGGGGATAGTGCAGGGACACCCCTGAGCCAGCACAGCCCGGGTCCGGGGGCAGCGCAGGGGCACCCCCGAGCCAGCACAGCACAGCTATGGGGATACTGCAGGGACACCCCCGAGCCAGCACAGCCCGGCTATGGGGGCAGCGCAGGGACAGCCCCGAGCCAGCACAGCACAGCACAGCCCGGCCCCGGGGGCAGCGCAGGGACACCCCAAGCCAGCATACCCCTGCCTCGGCCCTGGGGGCAGCGCAGACACCCCCGAGCTGCAGGGGGCTCGCAGTGCCTGCACAGCACAGCCCCGAGGGTCCCACCGCGTCCCTGAGAGCGGAGCCCAAAGGCTGCTCAGAGCCCGGCTCGGTGCTGTGACCTCTCGCCTGTTCGAGGGCCTGACCACCCAGCCTAAACCCGCCCTGACACAGCTCCAGGCCGTTCCCCTGGGCCCCGCCGCTGCTCACCAGGGCGAGGGGATCAGTGCCTGGCCTCCTCTTCCCCTCCTCAGGGAATTGTGATCAGATCTCCCCTCCCTCTCCTCTCCCGCTGCTGAACAGACCAAGTGATGCGCCCAACAGCTAAAGAAACGTGTTCATGTGGGTGAAGTGCCAGAAGGGTCCAGATGGGCCCCAGTCCCACTGTTCTCTCCCAGCATCGCCCACCTCTTCCTCCACAGGCTCTGGCCCCAATCCACACGCTCCCGTGCTGGGCAACCACGGCTTCTCTCCGTGTGGAGCAGCCGAGCCTTCCAGGGGCGCCTCCATGGAGCTCTCCTCCCAGGAACCCTTCCCGTCGAGCTCCAGAGCTCCGCATGGATCCAGTGCTGCGATAAGGACCCTTTCCCGGCCTGAGCCTGCCGTGTGGTTTGCCGTCCCCAGTCTCTTGCCACTGTGCCGTGGCCACAGGCTCTGCCCTGTGGGTGTGAGCTCGCAGGTCATTCCCTCTGCTGCAGGAACCTCTCATACATTTGCCCCATCCTCTGCTCCAGACTGCCCAAACCCATCCACACCACTTGCGCACTCACTCCAGCTCGTACACTTATGGCATCATCCAGAGCAGGACATCACGTTCCAGCTGCAGAGGAGACAATGTACCTCGCAGGCAGCACCCCTGCTCACACACTGGGGCTGGAGTTTGTTTTTTACACAACTGCCCCGTATCGACCTGCGTATCGACCCGTACCAGCTCAGCAACCCCAACCTCGCAGTGCCCGTACGACGGCGGCGGCTCTGCAGACACCCAGCACACAGGGTGCTCCATGGCGTGACGCTCAGTGTCTCCCGTTATCACCCTTCTCAGCAAAAACTGGGAACGAGCAGCACTTCACAGCGTCAGGCCCTGTTATCTACACAAAAGCCGGGGCTGACTGATAAGATGTCTGGCCTCTGGTCTGTTGCCCTTGGTTCCTACATAACTCATGTTCAGGTACCCTTCCCTGCTTAAAATTTTGGTGGAAAGCTGACAGCATGTACCAAATGCCAATATAAAAGTAGCAGTTGTAGTAGTTGGCATCTCAAATTCCAACAGTTTAGTGCTTTGTGGGAACTGTAAAAGTCATAAGGATATCCTTCAACGGGAATCTGATGACTCTATCAGTAGCCTTCAGACTGAAACAAGACCAGAATGCCTTTCTGATTTCAGCAGAAATTAATTTTAAAATTACTTTTTTTAAAAAAATACAATACTTAGGTACTTGTTTTCTGTCACTCTTGTAGGCCTGTGTCCTCCTCAACATCTATAATTTCAGGCCTTTGTCAATGATCACAAGGGGCTAATTAAAATACTAACACAGAAACTGGTAAAAAGTGTCAAACATCATCAACCTTCCACAAAGATACCAAGCTACTTGGCAAATGCCAGACACAGGATTTAGTTTTACTAGTTGTTAAAAGCCACTGTCTCTAACGCAGAAGGTAATAGTTGCAAAAGTTTAAGGCAGGAAGTGAAGAAAATGTTTTGAAACTTCTTAGATGATTTCTAGGCAGGCAAAATCTTGTATCTGCCTTGGCTGGAAGGCAGCCAGAGCACCATGGTTAGCAAGTGCACTCTTGCAAGAACTGCGGTAAAATCTGCAGTACCCACAGGTGTTTCTGCCTTTCCTTCCCCAGCACAGCAAAGACACTCAGTCCTAGAGCTGGGCAATGGAGGAAGTTGATATGACTGCTGTTCAATTAGAGACCAAAATATCCCAGTGATGAGTGTCCTTTGTTCTGTACTGCGTGTGCTTATTTCGTTCCTTCACATGCTGTTGTTTGTGAAAAAAAGTTTAACATAACTTAGATTTAATTAAACGTCTGTCCTAAGGTAGCTTTTTGCATGCAGCTGTTTACAGAGCTAGGTGGCAAAGTCAACCTCCTCTCTGCTGACATTTTATTTTGATTTTAGGCAAACTGCGTTTGTTTTTAAGCAGGTTGACTGGGTAGCTTTCTAGTGAGCAAATGGAACTTCAAGGTAGCAGAACTGTGAAGGTACTCAGAGGTCTCTACATGGATCAGGACCAAGTTGTACTGCATGCTATGGGCACACATGAGGCACCACACTTTGAACTGACAAGATTAACATTTGTAGCAGTTAAATGTCTCTCAATTGCATCTTCAAAAATAGTGTATTGAAAATTTTCAAGCTTCTACGGAGATTTAAAAACTTCTTCTAGGATCACTAATAAAATGTAATACCACTTGACAGCAAATATGGGTTTGAGATGTTTGGAGTGTACTCTGCAGACACATTTGTTCGTGTTGGAACAAAGAGGGCTGAAAAGCTTTTTAATTAAAAGTAGGATTCCTCAAATTTTTTTTTGCTGTGGTTTGCTGATTAAATGCTTATGCTCTATCAATTCTTCTCTGATGTCCAGAATTCAGTTTGAGTATGTTTAGGCCAACATCCAACACATGCAAATTCTGTTCTCCTCCCACAGTCTCCCATTTGCTAATGATGAAAGCACTACCGCCAGCACGTATTCAACTACTTCCTCAGGTGGAGGCATTAATCTTTGAGGGGACAGAGTACAGAATTCAATTTACTAATGCAAAACATGAGTGGGGGAAGATCTACTGCTAAGATTTATGATGGGTGGAGAAAAATATAAGCATTCACCCACTGTGGGAAACCTTTGAATATTACCTTGAAATTCTCTTTTTAATTTGTTGCAACTTTATTCTTTTTTCTAATTCAAATGTGAAGGAAAGCAATGGTCAACTGATATCCTGATGACTCAAATGATACTTTTTTCCAATGCCATGTTTTAATCAGGAGTCATAAATATGGCTGTTTCTATCTCCTGTAAGCCAAGAGTGCCATCCTTAGCTCTGGGCTGCAGAGGCACAATGTAATTATCTCTGAGCTGGAGAATTGGTTAAAGCTACAGAAGTATGAGGGAATTATGCAAGACCAATCAAACTCAGAGTATAGATTTATAATAAAGGCAGAATAAAGATTTCCATGTAAGGCTAAACTGTTCTCATTACAGTCCAGCCTATGGAATAAATTATGCATGTATCTAACCAGTAGCTCGAGGTGCATCAGGGTTTTCAACAAGCTAACTCTTTTAGGAGGAACTTGGAGCAACACAGACTTTGCTGTAGGCATTAGAGCTTCTGTGCACACTTACGTGAGATTTCAGTCCCATCCTGGTACACCCAAAGAGCAAGATTACCCATTTGACTATGTCTTCTGTGACAAGTGACCTTTCACATTTGCTCCTATAGAGCCTAGACCTGAGTTGTCACATCCCAGAGAACCCGTGTCAGATGAGCGACACGTTTCTAGCTGCCTTTCTAGACAACTCCAGCTTCTTAATACGAGTATCCACTGTGGGCCAAACAGCCACCTTTCCCAAGATCCTGATGTCTTTGCTTTTCTAGTTCAGCAATTCAATCCTGGTGTTCCCCACACTGCCCGATGAGAGATCAGAAGCCTCTCAGCAGCCACCCATGAAATTGAACCACTCTGTCTGCAAGGCATGGGGGAATCCTTGGCCAGATACAATCACAAAGAACAGCTTCTTTTCCTTGCTGTATATCTCTATTATGAAATCAAAGTTCTGCTCGATGCAGAGGGAGTTTTCAAGCCCCTCCTGCGTAATCTTTTTATTACAGTATTGCCTCATAACACAGACACTAAAGACCAGGACAAAAAGTCAGCACTGCTGGATGAAGGGAAATGCCAAACTATGAGGCTTAGGCACATGAGCAAGATGTGATTGAACATGTTACCACACATGGGCTGAGCCTTATAATTGGTCCACATCTCCTCTTTGTGTGAAATGAGTGCTGAAGCCTGAAGGTGAGCTTAATATAAGCTGTACCTCAGTCCCAGGTAGTGGTGCTGCTGGGGAATTAATTTTCTTCATGGAAGCAGATGCCAAAAAAGAGGGACAGAGTAGCACAGTAGAAAAGATCAGAGTTTGAGTTTCAGGATACATCTGGATGAAAAGCAGACACTGTATTTGTGTGGATTCAAAATCTGATGCAAATTCAGACATGTTAAGGCAGTTACACATCCGCTTTCCACAAACATTCTAATAGCTGACTATGATTGCCAGTATCTGGGCAGAGCCAACACTAACCTGAATGCTGGAATTTTTGCCAGATTTGTCAGGCAGGAATGAAAGTACTGAATATGCAGTGCTTGGCTGAACATCAGCTTGGTGGAAGAAATAAGTGGAAAGTCTACAAATATCTAAGTCTTAAAAGTAAATATTAGCCCAGTATTAATGAATAGAAGGGAAGCTACAGCCTGAATTTAATGGAAAATTAAAATTATATCATTTAATCATACCCATTTCTGATGTCTGGTAGTAGGTTGGGTTCTGGCTCAGTACAGTAAGACACAGATTACACTGGAATTACACCAAGTTCATCAGGATAGGAGGGTTTTGAACAGCCTTGTTGTGTTGCATTCCTAGAGAGGCTGAATGAGTAGATTGCTTTGGACTACTGAAAGGATCTGTAAATTTACAGCAGCAGTATAAGTTGTATCAACAGTATTTGTTCATACCTCACCAGGGATCTGCAGAAACAGAGTTCCAACTCTGGTAAAATGCTTTCATCTTAGGAAAGGAGTGATCCTCCACTCCCATCATCAGCTCTTGATCAGTGAAACGAGACACTGGATTAAGTGATGGAGTTTGCAATCTGCTCCAACTTTCACAGCCAATTGCTCCCTGTGTTGCATGCACAGCAGAGTTGAAGATGTTTAGCTGACATCTAAACATGGGATAACACAGCTGGAAAGCCTGACTGTTTGAAGTATTAGAGCACTGAGGTTATTCAAATACCAGCAGCTGGAGCAGTATGGCACTTACACACACAAGAGAGGAAGAATCACTTCCCGTGTGCTTCCATAGCTCTGTCATATTACATTCTGGATTTATTTATGCTGTGGGCCACTTTATGGATTAATAGCATCAAGAGATTTAACTAGCCACTAAATTATCCTGGCAGGCCAGGTCTGAGTTGTTTTATTACCCCCCTCCCCACACATACACAGCAGCTTACTGAACAGATATTATGAATTATTGAAGGCGGCATTTTAATGTACTCAGCAAGGTGCTCTGGCAAGGGGCTTCCTGAGTTCCCATGGCATTTTAATATCAAATGTATTTCAGCTACTGGCAGAGGGCTCTGGGCACTAAAGGCTGTACTTGGTGTCCAAATCTGTTAGCGCTCACATCAAGGATCATTACCTAACCTGCCTGTCAAGCAGCTGATTATATTAAAATGAAGTTTGCCAATAAATAAGAGAGAATCTGCAAATCCTCCACACAGAGCAGTTTGTTTTCAGGCTAATTGGAAGCTATTTTTTTGCCAGAACAAATACTGCTTGTCCATAAGTCAGCAGGTATCATCGTGCAATTCCTTATAAAATGTCATCTCTGTCCTGGTTGGGAGCAGACTGATGCTCACCACCCTCAGCCTCCCTGCACAGCTGCACACACACTTTGGTCTGTGCTATCCATGAAGCCCCTCCTATCAGTCCTGACAAAGCCAGGGTTTGTTCAGAGAGGCACTCAGGCCTCACTTTTGTGCTCCAGGATCCCCTCCAATGTCTATTCAAGTCAGCAGGATGCTCTGCAGCAGCTCCAACATCCTTTGGCACCAGCCCTGGCTTTGGAGACCTCTACCTTAAAAATAACCACTCACCTCATGGCAGGAGGAGGATCATGTCTCTTTTCTTTCACATCTATGGGGTCATAGTTTAGGAGACCAGAAAAGGCTGCTCAGCTTTCAGCCTGGGCTTCTTTCCAGGTAGGGCATGGCCATGGTGGGATGGATGAGGAGGGGGCATGACTCATACAGGGGAAGCCTCCAAGTTTAAGGAGCATCTTCTCCAAGAGAGAGCTAAAATTCATGGTCAGAAAGAACATTTCAGACCAATAAAGTCTTTTTAAGGCAGTCCAGGTAGACAGTGAAGTCATATTATCACCTCAGGTGTCTTTGATCTTCTTAAAATCAGCCTTAAGACAAAAATCACCAATGAAATCTAAAATATTAGAAGTCAGCAGTGACTTCCCAGAGAAGCCTGTCCTGTTATGAATTAGAGGCCTTGTTGTTTTTCCTGCTTTAAAACCTGCCACTTTAACAGCAGGTTTAACACCCTTTCACTGCTAGGTTATGGCAAAGAACCACAGAGGCATTCAGGATTATAGAAACAGCCACTTCTTCCTCTCTGTCATGAACGTGGGAAGTCCAAGACACGCAACAACTTAAACAGGGGATCCTCAGACATTTTCCTTTTTGGCCAGGCTCTTTCTAGGGTTTGGTGCCAAAGCACTGCTGCCCATGGGGAGGGGAAGCACAGCCAAGAGCACCCTGCTCCTGGGACCAGCTCACTTGGGATTCCCAACTGCTTCCAGCAAGCTTTCAGCTTTGCCTTGAGAAGGGTCTGTTATTGAAACTTTCCTCTTTATGACTAACTGGCTTGAAGGTGTCTATGTTTTCAAATAGGCCAGTAGCATATACAATTTCAAGCAGGCAGTTGTCCAGCCAAGGTCATACTCATCCCAAGTAAAGCCTGGCCAGAAATAATAGCTTCCTTTATATACAGACAGAGAAATAACAGCTGTGAAAGTGAGGAATGTCCACAGGAGATAGGACAAGCTATAAGAAGCTTCAGCAGCCATGAAGGTGATCTCTCCCCCTGCTGATGAGTTCAGGAGGGGAACAGGTGCCAGGCAGCCGAGCACTACCACTGCTAGAGCCTTCCTGAGACAGGTTGGGCAAACATCTGGCAGGAATGACACAGGAAAGGACAAACTGTGTCTTCAGACAAGCAAATTGTGTCATGCCCAGCTCTCTCCCTGTTTCTGTGGTTTATTTTCAGTGTTCTGCGTTTTGGCAGAGGCTGAGAGTTTCTCTCCCGAAAAGCCCAAAATGAGCAGTTACTTCTAAACCTCCTCAGAAATTATCACCCTAGTCCCACTCCTATATATACGAAGATCACTTGGGAAAAAGAACAAACTCAGACTCTTCCTCTGGACTTGTTATCAATTTTCTCAACTGACAAGGACAGACTGCTCGTAGGAACTTGAAAGGTGTCACAGCTGTGCCCTGCAGAGAGCCTGGCTACTGCTGGTTGCAGCAGGCAGGACCTGTACCTGTGTTGCAACACTCCAAAGCAATGTTCCCTAGCCCTTGTGGATTTCTAGGAAACCAGAGGGACAACTCACCCACACAGAAGCCTGAAGCAATGAGTGGCATGGAAGAAACATTTTCAATGGAGCATCCAAAAGTTGGGTTGTTTGGTGCTTTCAAACTAATTAAAAAAAATATAAAACCAACTGCTCTGCTAAGATGCCAGACCTACCCATATCTATACCTCAGCACTTTTAGCCCCACAACAAAGAGGAAGATCAAAAGACAAGGTGATAATGAAATTAGTTATTTTTAATCTGATTTTTTTATTATTTCCTTCCTTCTCTTTTTGCCCACCTGAGCCCTCTGCTCCATGAATTCACAAAGCAATTGCCCAAATGCAGTTTAGGTGAAGCACTTGCCTGGGGTAAGATCTGTAGTTGTTGACTGCTTGCCTGACAAATCAGAGATGCATTTCTGAGAAGTATTTATGTATTTCAGTCCCTTAAACTGTTTCTTCCTTTCCCTTATCTGTGTAAATGACAAGGTCTTTGAAGACCTAGTTTTTCATCATTATTTCTGCACTACTTTGATTTTGGTACCAACTAATGTGGTAGTGGTTATGTCCAATTAAAGACCAGAAATGTGCACAGCTCAGCGTTTGCCCCTTGTCAAATGCAACAAGGCACATTCACTAACAAAAACAAATATCTGAATTAAAGCAAGAGGAAAAATGCTGACCCCGGTTTATGAATTCTCTCTCCATCGCTAATGCTCTCCCTAGGGCTGGGTACAAGTCCAGAGAATTGTTCTGATAATAAGTCAGATTAACACTAATATTTCCCAGTAGAGGATTTTGGTTTTATTGACACTATAAAATGTTGCAGGATGCATTTGTGTTGTACATCCAGGCAGTGGGAAGACACTTGACCTGACAGCAAGATCATCCAGAACTATGAGGGCTATGGTGCTTTCCCATGACTCATGAATTTGTAGTCAAATATTCCATGACTCATGGATTAACCTGACAAAACCCAGAGGGAAGAAAAGTTATTGGGTTATTGGCTGACAAGAGCTTTTTAAAATTAACATGGCATAATAAGCAGGATACCAACATCCTCCTTCTGACTCTTGAGAAACTCATCAGGAAGAGTTTTATGCATTCACTTATTACCAAGGGACCTCAGCTGGGGTTTTGTAATTAGGATGGGACACTTTTTGCAGCTTCAAGGCTTGAATAGTAACATTAGTATAATCCAGCTACAGAAAGCATAACCATATGCAACAAGCTATTAATATCAGCTTGTATTTAATTGCAGTTCCCTTCCAATCGAGTGCAAATAAACAAAATACAAATACATGGAAACCAGAATGTAGCCATAAATGAACCACAAGATAAAATACAGTAAACAACGTTATCTGCTTCCCTTTCAGCCAAAAGGTTATGCACTTGCTTAATGCTGTAAAAAAGACAGCATGACCCCATGGACAAGGCATGGAAGGGGGGTGTGCACACACATGTCTAAATTCCTGGATGCATTTGTGCTCCCTGCTTTGCAATCAATTTCCTGGGAAGCTCTGGGCACCTCTGCATCAGCAACAACATAATCATGGTGCCAAATTAAGTCATACAGATAAACCTCTCCGTTCCCTCTAAAATAAGGTGAATGGAATTGGAGAGTAGAGAGGATAAAATGTATTAAATATTGCGGGGCCAGTGATTGACTGCAGCAATGAGGCCATAGGAAGGTCTGGGATCCTGCTGGTCAGGAACACAAAGGAATTGGCATTGGAAAGCTTGTCTACTTGGGACTTACAAGGGATAGAAAACACCTTTTTTTTTTTTTTTCTTAATTTGGCATTCATTCTCAGCCTGACTCTTCCCATATCTGGGATTCTAGTGGCCTGTTTGAGTTCTCTTGTATAGACATAATACTGTAGACCTAAGTCCAGGGATCAACGCAATGCATTTTGCATTCAAAACATCACAGTCAGTTTGGTTTAAAATAACATATTGTATAATTCCTACAATACTGACTGTATACTCAAGATTTTCTCCTACAAAAGCTATGTATGATGGATAAAGAAGCTAAAAACCAGCAGAAGAATGGAGTTTAAATGCCAGCTAGGGGAAAGAGAGGAACACTGTAGCTATTTGTTTTAAGAAAACTTATTTATTTTTAATGACAACTTGTGGTTTATAAGACTAGGATTTGTGCTTGGCACAACTTCCTTCAGATCTCAGATTTTACACTGAGAATCAGATTTTTCAGTCAACAGTCTTAATCTTTTCAACTAATAGGGCATCTTTCATGAAAAATTCCAAGTGCTTCATCATCCTCAGGCTGTATGTTTTAAGACCTTACTCAGCCATTGTCAATTTACTGTAGCACCCATATAGGAGTCTGGAGCCTCACTCAGCCAGATGAAACAATTTTAATTACATTGACTTGCGCCAGCAGAGGAGCTGGCAAATGCCAGCCAACATGCTTAGGAGGAGAATCAACTTGAAAGACATGTGTAATCATTGTGACATCAATTTAATGTGTCACAGGAGATTAAATTGAGGCCATGATAAAAAAAAAGAAATCTGCTGATACCTGAGTGAGCACAGTGTGTTGTGTAAGGCACAGAGGAGCTATCCCTGTGACTCTGACACAGAAAGAGCCATTGGACCTGAGTAGCAACAGCCATAGCAAGATGCACACTCGTTCCCTCCCATGCCTGCATATTCCTTCTAATCATTCCAGGTGAGGGAGAACGGGGAGGAATAGGTCTTTGTACATGGGAGGTTCAGTTTTTCTAACAGTGAGCTTCAGTGGAAGTTCCCCCATGTCTGAATAGGATGCCCTACTTAAAGCACTTAAAGAAATATAAATATATATAAAGAAATATACCAGAAACAATGAATACACAAACATTACCAGGCACTGCAATTCAGCACCGTCACTGAGGATGAGAACTGCCGCCCACAGACCCACCCACGCCCAACCAACCTGTCTAATTTGATCAGAGAAGTTCTGTGGTTGGATGCAGTTAGAAGGACCATGCACAAATAGGCCCTGGAGCAAATGATACCGTTCCAACAATGTAAGTGTGCTCCTATCTGAATCACGGAGGAGCTGCTGTTACACAGCAAATCAAGTGTCCACCGTGTAATCGTTTGAGCAGTTCCCTCCTGACCCAGGAGGCACACGCTGTCTGCATCACACAGGAAATGTCCTGCCTGTCCCTGGCAGGTGAAGGCATCACTGTGCACCACAGCAGCAATGTAAGAAATGAAACTGCTCCACATTCACAATGAGCCACGTTTAAAGGCAGTGTTAAACCTATGCTGTAACTACACAAAGTGACCAGCTTATACATTGCTGGCTTACATAACATCTGCTGCTTTTTTTCCCCCCTCCCTGTTATCAAAAAAAAAAAAAAAATCAAGGCCTCTTTGCTGTTTGCTCTCTAACTTCATTGAAGAGTAAATCCTCTTATCATACACTTCACTGTAACAGGTTTGCTGTGTACATGCATTTTCCAGAAAATTTCCAACAGAACTCCTTGTGCTAATTGCAAGAATTGTTATCAACTGTTTTAAAATAGACACTGTAGCCTTGGCAAAGGGTTTGTTTTAGACCTGTGTTTCATTTAGCTTGAAAAAGAAATATGTTTAGCAGAGTTATCTCCTTGTGCCCTTGACCTGTACCAACTGCCAGCACTGAAGACCCAAGGGCAGTAAAGGATTTAGCCCTTTGCTACCTGCTCCTCAAAGGTGTCAGTCAGTGAAGGTTAGGGTCAGTCTATGCTAATAAATTGAATTTAAGCTTTTATAATGTGGAAAATGTAGTCCTTACCCACCTTCTACTCTGCCTGGAACATCTAAATTTGAATATGTACTTTATTACAGCCCAGATAGGCACAACTGTCAAGTGCCAGCCTGAGCCCAGAAGCAAAACAGGACAGAGCTCTTAGAGAAGCAGGCTACTGGGAGGTTCCTCAGCCCTTATGGGGTCTCAGAAGTGACCTAAGTAAGAAGGAGGAAGCTTAAGGAGACTGCCAAAGTGGATCCTTTCTGGAAATACAGACAGCAGCTGAAGCAGACTCAAACAGGGCTTCTTTGCTCTGTGTAATGAATAGGACAAAAAAAGGAAGCCAGGAAAAGTTCCACCTCTGACATAAGTTTTTTTCCTGAAGCTTTTGACATTTTTGATGGCTTTTCAGTTACCCAAAGTAGATGTGATTTAACTTGATGTTATAATATTAGTACTGTCTGCTGTGTAAAATGAAACACCAAAGTACAGCACAAAGAGAAGGTAATTATAGGCAGTATTTAAGCCTGAAGAGTCAATCCTTTAAGTTTCAGGGCTAATGAATTCCTGATAAAAAACTTCTGATCCAGAAGACTCATGGTGAGACTAATAGGGGAATACCAAATTAACTTGAGAATGCAATCAAAATTTGTCAAACACAGGTAGTTATCCAGTCCAGACTGATCATAGGAAAGGCTGGCAACATGATGACTGTCTGGGCATGATGGAAGATGTAAGTAATATAGAGAAAGAGACCAAGGGGGATTGGAGGGGAAAAAAAAATCCCAGAGACATTCCCAGTTAATTTTATAACCAAATTGCCATCAGCACATCACGCCTATCCCTCTGAACTGAGGCACGGGGTGAAGTGCCCCAGGGCAGAAATATCTGCTATTGCTTCCTCCACCATGGAGCCCTGCTCTTGAACCAACACCCCCAGCTGCACAGAGCCCACAGACAGAGCAGCATGGGTTTCCTTGGGACTTTTTGTTTTGAACTGCACACTGATAGCTCATGTCCCAGGCACTGGGACAGAAATCACTAGCAGAACTCGAGTTCAGAGTGAAAATGCTGTTCTGCATGAAACTGCCCACAAAGACCAAACACTTCTCACTTGACACTGGGAAGGTCTGATGATTTTTCTCAGGTCTTTTGTTTGTTTGTTTACCGCTATATTTCAATCATTCTCCGTCTTCTTCTCTCAAGTTAAAACCCAACTGTTAATTGTAGGTGTTTCATCTTGGTGAGGTTGTGAAGCTGGAACCAGTACAGTGGAAATCCCACACTCAGCACCAAAAGACTCTGAAGTCTGTCATTTATCGCCTGAATGGAAAGAGTAACAACCCAATACAAATATTTGGACTTCTCTTTGTTCCTGGCAGGGCTCTGGCAGCACACACACAAGGAGATTGGGTTTGGTTTTGCTACGATGGGAGAAGCAATAGGGACAGAGCTGGGTATGAGCCAAATGCAGCACACAGGAGAGGCAGATGCTGCTCCAGGACTGTGCCCAGGTGTGCAGGGCAAGAGCACCAGAACAGGCAGTTTTATCAAGGCAGGACAAGTTGGTTCCTGGAACCTTATCAGGGTGTAGATCAAGGGTTAGTTTTGATCATAAAGAGCAGCACAGGGTAGAGTCTCCCACGGGTAAATCCTCTGTTTGTGGGACTATGAGCAGAACTGAACCAACTACCAAAAGATCTTTTGCTCCAGATCCAAGCAAAAATCCAGGTGGTCCAGACCTCGACCTTCTTCAAAACTGCTCCAGCCTTGTTACACACCACTTGACCAGAGCAAGCCTTTAACCAGATAAACAGCATCCTTCAAAACAGCAGCATTTTCCTGTCCTTAATTCAGAGTAAGGGCAGGACCACTGGAAAGCTCAGCAATCCTGGCTGCATGACCATGCAATGGTGTGTCCCACCACTTCCACATCTGATACAAGTCCAAATACACAGCGCTGCTGTGGTAGGGTCAGCTTGTCTTTATAAGCAGTTACAGTGTGGTCGCTTTGTGTTTGATGCTGTGGAAACTCACAGTGCTCCCCACACTCCAAAAGCACAGAAGCAGGAGATCAGAGCCTTCCACCGCCTGCAGACCAGAGGGCCATGAGCAGACCTGGTTTCACTGATAACAGCAGCACAATTTACACAGCCAGTGGAAAAACAAACAGTCTGTTGGTTGATAAGCCTGATTCCCTGGCTTACAGCCCAAGGAGCAAAGCTTGGGAGCACAGAGGAAAGGAGTCAGAAGACAAGCCTTGAGTCAAGTACCCACCACAGAGGTTACTGACCAGAGACCTGCACTTGCACTGGGACAAGGACTAAGCTGAGGAGCACCTCTGAAGGGACTGTCTCCCCAGCTGGCTGATTCTCCACTCTCCCTTCTGGCACTGGATTTCACCACTGATCACAAGGGGCTACTTGTCTCCAGTTTGGAATGCGAGTCTCTAGTGGCATAACTTCTAATCAATATAAAAGGCAATATTAACATTAACTTCTAATATTTCTCCTACTACGCAGTTTTGCTAAGTACTGAATAATAGTCAGAACTGCACTTAGGCCTTCGTTCTGGCATTAAAAAAAAAAGTTAAATCTGCTCTGCAATCATGGCTTCAAGAGGTAAGAAGTACAGGAGAAAATCCAATAGCAGCACTGTCTTTGCTGCTCTGCCTATAACAATGGGCAAAGCCAGTCACAGCAGCTGCACAAACTGCTCTTCTTCAGCGCTGGGAACAGCCACTGAAAACATCCATCTTCAAAAGTTCGGTGCTATGATGGATATTCACAGATATGCGTTTGAATTATTTCTTAACATTTACCAGAGCTCTTTGCATCCATCTCTGCCAACACACTCCAGAGCCAGGTTCAAGCGAGGTGAGAGCCCTGACTCCAGGCAGAGAACAATACAGCACTTTCTCTCTGCTATCTGCCACAGGTACAGCCCCGGAGCTCCCCTGGGCACACCTGCCCAGCCCAGCCCAGCCCAAACAAACCCGAGATAGCGTGGGCAGGAACACACACCCCTCACCAGGCAGGCACACAGCTCTGCCTGTCGGCAGAGCCTGCTGGCAGGTGTTTGTTTGTTCACCCTTAGAGACACAGACAAGCAAGTAGGGAGCAGAGTCGAATTAAAACTCACTGTCTTAATTGCAGTGCTCAGGATGGCTCTGGAGCACTTCCCATGCTTTGGGAGCACAGCAGAGGTGGGGTACTTCTCCCAAGCTAGTAAAGCACCCCCTTTAGGTATTTGTCAAGACCACTTCTCTTGGCAACCTCCTGTTGGGACCCAAGAAGACAGGAATTGCTGTAGGATCAACATTTCCCAGCAAGCACTTACCGAGTGAGCCTGTACTAGTCCTCAGACACTCATGCAAGGAGAGACATTCGGGGTAATGGCCTTGCTCAGGATCTGCAGAGGTGCCAGCTCACACAGCTATAGCCACCACATCCTGCCCATGCCAAAGGGACTGGTGGAACAGGGCAAAGCCCAAAGCCCTGTGCTTACAGTAACGTGGGAGCAAGGACACCTGCACTGGCTCACAGCGGGCTGGACAACAGCAAATAAACAGATTGCCTTTGGCAGCGTGGAGAGGAACATGTTTCATTTTCCTAAGGAGAAACAGCCACTGCCAGTGGAGCAACACTGGGGCCATCCCCCCTCTGCACAACAAACACCAGCTCTGATGCAGATCTCAGCCGGGCAGCCGACAGATGAGCTGCCGTGACAGAGCGTGCAGAGCAAAGTTCTTCCATTACGTCACGGCTACCTTGAGTGACCCAAGGGGTAAGAATAACAGCCAGGCTCCACTGCATCATGCTGCCAGAATGAAACTATTTGGCCAGGCTTCCTAGGGCAGCCATGAGCTTGCTCCCCTGGCAGGCTCACAGGGAGATCTTTAGGAGATAGGGCCCATCCATACCCCTGAAGGAGATGGAGGCCAATAAGGACACAACTTCCTTCATTCCGGTGAATGCAGGAGGTGCCAAGTCTCTGACATGTGCTTTGTAAAGCAGGATTAACATGGGCCTTGCAAAGTTCTGCTCACTCAAGCATGGCTTTTGCTTGGAGGGTTTCTGATCTCACTTGTTTATCCTGATTGTACGTGACCATGAAAGCCTTCCAGAGCCAACAGAGATGAAGGAAGAGCATTCCTAATGAGCTGCTCCCTCTCTTCCAGTAGAGAACTCAGTAGCCTGCACATGGCATTGTTTTCAATGAGACTAGAATAGGACCCATGTCCTGATTTTGGATGAGACTGACTGCAAGCTGCAGTCATGTGACAGGAACATCTTATGGTCTCCCTCTTATATCCCCCTATGACAAAGAGGAGAATATGAGGGAGATGGGGAATGGCAATGCCTTTCCACTTTTTGCTGAGTACTAGAAATGCTCTCTATTCCCTGGAAATTCACTTGCTTGCAGGGGTACCTGAGGAGAAAGAGACACTTGAACATCCAAAGTTTCAGTCAAATTGCTCCACTCTTCCTCATGTTCTCCTCCTGTGGGAACGCTGCTGCTGCCCAGCAGGCACATCTGGACAGATGTTTTAAAGCGGCACCACAGACTCCTGTTAAATCCCATCACACAGATCTCCCTTCCACAGATGTTCTCAGGTCATTCCAGACCTGCTTACTCTCAACTGCATATCCCCAGGTCAGACTATTGGAGATTCACCAAATGTGACTCTGGCTGAGGCCATGCTGCCCTCTGATGGGTGGTGGTCATCCATCACACAGAGACACCAGAAGTTCTAACCACTGGTGCCTGCAGAGTTCCAGGATCTTCTTTATTAAGAGACCACGAGCTCCAGCTCAACCTGTGCATTTTTGCAGTGGGAAGGGAGAACTTCATGGCAGCAGATGAGGAAAAAGGAAGATGAACACAGCAGTGGTAAAAAGGGAGGGTGAAAGAAGGTAATTGCTGTAAAACACCGAGCCCTTAACAGCTCTAATTTCCTGAGCATGTAGAAGCAGAGAACCTGGGCTGAGCATTAATGATGACATTTCAGATAAGCTCAAGCACCGTGATGCAAATAAATGGAGCAAAGAGCTCCACCCTTGCGTGGGAACCCCTCCCTGTGAGCTCTGCTCAGAGACAGGTTCCAAGGCAGGAGCACAGCTCTGTAACAACAAGACCTCATTGGCCATGGCTATTCCATTACCTGGCAACTTTGGAAACAAGCAAACCCATCCCACAGCACTGCTGCCTTGCTGGCACACAGGAGCCAAGGCGAGCAGTGTGGAGCTGTCATCTAAGTAAACATGGAGTAGGAGGGCGAGTCCCCAGGAGCAGAGGAGTTGCAAGACATGAGATGGCCATGGTACTTTAAGAGACCTGATGACAGACAACTGCCACATGAAGATGCCCCAATATCACAATTTCCTATTTCCCAGACAAATACAGTTTCAAATCCAGATTAACCATCAATTTCTCAGACTGAAAAGAGGAAGAAAACATTGTCACTGAGTTGCCCTGTGACCACCAAGCTCCCTGCCCTACTCCACAAGGAGAACACACCAGGGGCCAACCTGGCTTGGCTATTTCTGCAGTACAGATGGATTGGGAAACAAAATAGAGCATTTTTACCCTTTGAGAATTTAGCAGAGGGACTCTGCACACAAACAGGATTCCATGAAGTCACCTGTGCTGGTTCCCAAATCCTCTTCTTGTTCTGACAAAGAACGGACCACATGTCTGGTCTAGAGTGAGAAACCTTGCTCCCAAGGTTTCCAGCTGCACAATACGTTGGCTTAGTTTGGATTGTCAGATTTGGAAGGATAATGCCTCTCCCCAGGATCTGCATTTTCTCACCAGAAGCCCAGAGACAAGTTGCCACAGCGTGAGCAGCACAGCCCATAAATCTTGACACAGTTCCTTGAGAAGCCTGTGATGTCTTGCCCTAACTGCAGCAGAGTGGCCCTGTTGCCAATGCAGCTCTGACCCTGCCAAGCTGTGCTTTCTGAAAGCTACTCAGAGCACACTGATCGCTATCCCAGTGAAAGTCAGGCCTGGATCTCACTTTATTTTACTGGTTTGGATGTGCAGTCAAGCTCAAAGCCCTTAAATAAACAAAAAAAGCCAAACAGAAAACACTCAACAAAAAAAAAGCCCAAACAAAACAAAACCCCACAGACCCTTCCACACCATTGAGCAACAAGCCCATTGGAGTTGGCAACCTACTGCTGAGTCAGGGTTTCACTGATGACAGAATCATAAATCCCAGAGGGTTTTTTTCAAACCAGGGACCAGAAGTTTGGGTGGAGGACAGGGAACTTCCCTGGCAGCTCTTATAGTAGTTTTGTTAGTGCTACAAGGTCAGTAATCACTTGTACTGCAGAAGATCTAGAGACAGCCCCTGCCCTCCCCCATTTACAGCCCTAGCACATGCCTACAGAAATCCTTCACATACCATCCAGCTTTCCTACCCTCTCCTATTCTTAGCTCAAGCTGGTCTTCTTATAGACTATTACTCAGCTACACCTCCCTGGTTTTGGCTGTCCTACATCGCTCCCCTCACTTGTTCTTGTCCCATGAGGCCAGAGAGCTCCCCTTGTCCAGGGATTTCAGACTAAAACAAGTAAAGCAATCCACAGCACCATCTTACCAGGAACTGCTGGGACACAGAGATCCAGGACAAGACTCCTCTCCTGGACAAAATATCCCTTGGGCTCGCTTGTGCTGCTTACTGCAGCACCAGGCTCAGCCCCAACTTGTAAACCATGCTCACCTGGCAGAGGGGATGGAAAAAATCAAGGTGGCAATGCTGGAACCAGCTCTGGTATTTGTCCTCTCCCAAAGAGCCATCTGAGAAGCAAAAGTGAGTTCTACATGCAGGACCTACAGCAAGGCAAAAAGATTTCAGCACATCCTCACCTTCTGATATAGGTCATCATCCAGGGCAGCTCCACCTGAGCTGTGGGCCCCTCCCCACCACCTGCTCTCCTGGCCCACAGCTGTGCAAGGGCATTTTCAGATTAAAGTGGGGGTTGAGAAGAGGAATGTCACTTTTAATAAAGAAGAAAGTCCCATTTTATAAAAGCCCTCTGGAGTAAGAGCTGAGATTCTTCTTCTCTCTTATAAGGGTGCTATGGGAGGCAGGAACCTTTTACAGCACACATGCCTGTGTTATGGTTTGAATCAGCCAGTAAGGATGAGTCTCTTCTCAATAGTTTTATTGTGTTTTTCAAGTTTTTAAATCCTAGATCTTGTTTGGGATGATGTTATTAATTTTTCTTAAAATCCAGGCATGTTAAAAATCCATGGCTTTGTTATTTGAAAGCTGCTCCTGTCCACCTCTCTTTTCATTTTACTTTTCTTTATCACAGCAAAACAGAAAAGACTTCAAGGCCTGGCTGAGCCTGGGGATGGGTGGGAATGAGAGCCAGGAAAAACCTTGACTGAGACCCTGGAGCCAGGGCAAGTAGGCAGAGCTTCCATAAACTCAGGGTTTCAGCTTCGAACTCTCAGGGTTTAGATGGTCAGTGCCCCGACCTTTAAATCCTCCTCCCTTCTATTACACAGAAGAATTATTCCAACGCTGAGCTGACCTCACAAAATCCTCTAAGAATTTAAATAATTGGGAAATATCAAGACTGGGCAACATGCAATAGCAGTATGATGCTCAGGTTATTTCTCTTGGAGGGTGGAGGTGACTTTTCCAGCTAAGGATGTTGCTGTGGAGGAGAGTTGGCCCATGGGCTCCGTGTGGGACCAGAAGATCCAGGAGTGGGATGGTACCCAGGAGCCCAGCAGAGGCTGTATTGATGTCACGTGGATGCTTTTCAGCAGTAGGAAATGGGGCAGTTTCCATCCCAGCCAAGCTTAAGCCTCCTGCTGCTGCATCTGGAGTTAATGGCAACTTCAGCGAGGCTTTGCCAGTGCCTGAGGGAATGGCTGAGCAAGTTCCATCCCAGAAGGAGACAGCAGTGTTTCTCCACCCTCCCTGAGGGCTGTCCAGCAGCAGCAGTGCCCCAATTCCTGCTCCATTTCTCGTCAAAATGTGTAATTTGAAGGGGAGAAGGGTGCATTGAAAGCCTCTCCACAGGCTTTATTTATAAATCACAGTCCCCCACGCTAAATAAACTTAATTTAACTTGAGGACCCATTAGTGACAACATCAGCACAGCTGCAGAGCCACTGGTCCTTGTCACCTCAAGAGGCTCCTTGGTTGGGCTGGAGGAGCCATGGAAGCAGTGCCCGCCACATCCCTGCCTCCTCTGATTCTTCATGTGCAGCTTCTGGATAGTTCTTTCCAAGAGGAACACAACCAAACAAACAAAAAATCAAACAAAACCCCTCGAAGAAATAAAAAACAAAACTAACAACAACCCACACACACAGACAAGGAAAAAAAAAGGGAAAAGAAAAAAGAGAGTGTCTTCTTTGGGATGCTGTGCCCCTACCTGGCTGCAGGACTAAAGGACTAAAAGCTGTGTCTTCATGACTGGAGAGGAGGAAGAGGGATGTGAACTGAGGGAACATCCCATATCCCACAGCTCTGGCAGCCTCTGCTCAGCCTGTAGGCAGAGGTGGGATGGGGAGCTGCTTGGAGCGGAGCAGGACTGGTGCAGTGGGAACACCAGAGGTGGTTTTAGTCAGCAGGGGGAGCTGTCATGCCTGAGGTTTTCTGGTTTGTATTTTTCTTAAAGGATGTTTGATGGTTTAATGGGATGTTTGAATTGACTCATGACCCATAAAACCACACTGTAGCACATGGTCCTGAAAATAGCTGCAGCTTGTGAATGCTTGGGACTATTTAAAAATGCAAATAGCAGAGAGAGAAACTGAAGGTGACCCCTTTATTCTCTAAAGAGGCAACTGTGCACTTCCACCTTTCCTGCTGTGGCACAGAGGGCTTTGTGTTACACCTGGCCCCATGGCAAAAGACCTGGCTGGCACCAAGGGCACTGGAGCAGCCTTGGGTCTCACAGTGAGAGTTCCTGCTGCCAGGTCTCCCCCAGGAGCTGTCCCTGCCAGGGCAGCAAGACATGTATCAGCAGGAGCTTTACAGAAACAGGGCAGAGAAGAAGTGTGTCCTGGTGGCTGCTGCCCATGTGGCTCCTTTCACACCCCCTGAAAAAAAGCTGACTGAAGGGCCCTGGCCTCTCTGACATCTCTACTGCAGTTCCTACCACAAGTTCTCACTCACTGTTTTCAAGGACTCTCAGATGCCCAAATTATATGGCAGAAAAATGGATTAGCAGTGAGAGAAAAAAACAAACAGGAACATCCTAATGCAGTGCTTGACCTTGCTTCTGCTGCTCCAAGCTCCTGGCAGAGGCATCAAGAAGAGTTTGAGTCTGACTGTGCAGCATCCCTCCCTGCTTCAGCTCATCCTTCTCAGCACAGCCAGGTATGGCAGAGTCACAAATGAATGCAATACATCTTGATCCCTCCCAAAACATAAACCAACCTGACACAGGAATTCCAAAAGCAGGAGTTTGTGTGCATGGATTAGTCTGGGGCAGTGGGTGTAATTGCATCTCATTTAGCTGAAGTCAGCAAGGTTGCTGCTCATCTAGAGGTGAGGCTGCCCAGAGCCTCAGAAACCAGCACCTCACTGCAGGTGGCAGGCTTGGCCTGGCAGAGGACTGGGAGATCTCCGTGTAGGCAGCCAAGGTTTATTAGAGAAATTGTAAATTCCAATGACTCGGATACAAAGATAAGCTGCACTGCCTTCTGAAAGGCAAAGGTGTTTCTGACCCATAGAAACTGATACAGGTTACCCAGACACCAGTGACCACAGCAGGTTTGACAGTAAAATGATCACCTTGCAGTTAATCTCAGGGGAGTCACAGTTTCTTTCTCCCTGGTACATCCAATGGGATGTGTACATCATGTCAGCACATAACCACCACCTCCCGCCTACAGACTCGCTGCTGGGATGTTTCTGTCTGTCTCAGCATCATCTCCTCTGTCCCCACTCCATCCCAGCAGCTCTCCCCTCCCTCGTTTGCCACGTTTAAACATCCAGAGCAACACACCTCTATGGAACATTTCTAAATTCAATGTTAGGCTGCTCTCATCTTTAACCAGATGGGGGAATAAGAAGGTGCAGAACTCAAAATCTGTTATTAGACCTTTAAACTAAAATTAAAAAGAAAAAAACCCAAACAACAAACCAACCAAAACCCACTGTTCATTTCTCATGGAGAATTCGAACCCTTCACTGGCATGTTCCTAGGAATGTTTTTTTTGTTTCTGCTTGCAACAGTTAGCATCATGGAATTGTATCCTGGAGCACCATGGTGTCGTCCCGTCGCGGGGATGAGCGGAGCTGTCATAGGGCTGCACACAGCAGTGCTGCTGTCCACACGAGGCTGGCTGTGAGTCTGAGCAGGGGGACAGCCCGCAGGGGCGGCGTGCCCGACGTGCAGGAGCAGACCTCGTAGCCATTCTCGGAGCGGCTCTCGTCGTGCTGCCCCGGCCTGGAGCGTGCCCCAGTCCTGCTGCTCCCGGCTGCCTCGGGGGAGTCAGCCTGCATGTCGCTGCACACCAGCCAGTCTCTGGCGATGGACTGGGGATAACCAGGCTGGGCCTCCAGGTCACTGTCCAGCACCTTCCAGTACTCCTTGCCCCTGAAGAAGTAACTTGCACCTGCAAAGAGACCGAAACCCAAAGGCAAGGTGAGCGGCGATGGGTGCTCTCCCATTGGGACACCTGAGTCAGAATCACAGAATGTTCTGAGTTGGAAGGGGACCTACAAGGGTCATTGAGTCCAGCTCTTAAGTAAATGACTTGCACAGGGATCAAAGCCATGGCTTTGGTGTTATTAGTACCATGCTCTCCCAAGATGAGCCAAACTCAGGTTCACTTGGAGCAGCAAAGGAGCATTCCCACCCCAGCTGAGCCCCCAGGAGTAGCAGCAGGAGACACTACTGCTTGTTGCCAATTCTACCTCTTGCTGCTGCAGGAGGGATGCTCCAGATGATGATGCTATGCCTGGCTGGGATCTCTCACACCAGACAGGAGCCACCAGATAGTTGGAGGTGGATGGTGAGATTTTGCCTCTTTTGTGGTGGATGCTAGAGCAGATGCACCTCCTGATACCGTGGGGGTGTGTGAATCCACAGCTGGACACACCATACACACCTCTCCATAGCCATCAGTGGACTGTCTTGTAACGGGGCATGCTAAGGCTGGAGACATCACCTACTTGTTAATGATATGGGGTATGTGCTGCTATCCCTGGGCTCAGAAAAATACCCTGAGCCTGGCAGGGCCCTGAGAACCTTCTGCTCTCAGGAGCATTTTTTCCACTCTGAACTGGGAGGTTGTGAACTCTCTAAGCAGGTCCCATGCTCAGGAGGACTCCTGCCTATGAGAATGGCCTGTCACTCTCAATAGCTTTGAAAATGCAGCTTTTCCTCTCTGCCTGGTTTAATGATTGCTATTACACTGTTAGGTTGCCAGTAAATAAACCCTGGAGGCACCACTTTGTTGTGAGTGAATGGCTGGTTGTAAACATCTCCTGTAACAAAATTTTTGTGGTCTTTTCAAGGGGAAGAAACCACTGAGAAATCTCATCCCCAGAAAATAAGTCATAACTCTGGGGAAAACATCTCCTTTGAAAGTATTTTCTGCCTGCGTCCTCACATACCCAGCTAAAATCCAATGTCAACAAAAACAGTGAGGAGCAAATCAGCCCATACTAGGATAAAAATCACTGCAAAACAGCATTAACTGTGTTCTTTCAATAAAATAAAATTATTAGCCCCCTAGGATGTTTTTGTTGCCTGTTTGAATTACAAAGTCTTTTAGTGAGCCGTGTGGGGAGCTCTGGCTGGAAGCACACTGCCCTCTTCATCTTCCAGACACTGGGAACCGGATAAAGAGCCATCCCATCAGGGGCTCAGCACTTAAGTCAGCAGGCAAGGTAGAAGGGGCAACAGCTCAATATAGCACTATTTTCTTTCTTGTGTTTTTTGAGCTGGCATAGGGACTCACCATCTGACCACCTCATGGCATCATCTAACGGGCTTGGTATGCCCTTCCACAGGATGGTCTCTGAAGGGTACCCAGGATCCATCCTCCGCTCGTGGTCATCATAGCGCCAGTAGAGATTGTCCTTAAAGAAATAAGTCTTGTCATTGTGGGCCCAGGAGAAAGCGGCGTCGATTCCTCCCAGTGGCAGACCAAAGTCTGAAATGGGCCGTGGGTATCCTTCCTCCACGTTGTTGTCTTTGAAGACCCAGTATCTGTCTCCTGTGGAAAGGAAAAAAGGAAAAAAGCACAGAGCAAAATCACATTTGTTTCACAGCCAAAACCAGCATTCCCTCACAGACAAACTGAGCTGATGTTTCATTATTTGTTATGGTGACAAGCCTCAGGACTGAGCTTTTGGCATTTAAGGATGGGAATGGGAAGAGGTCAGCCCACTGGGGAACCTCTAGCTTTGAATAGTTGCTTTTTAGTGTTGTGCTCTCCATGACCATGGCCCTGCTTTGCTTCTGAAACCATGCCGGTCCCAGGACATGAGTACGCTGAGAGCATTAGTGCAGTTGTCACTTTTAGGTATTTGGTTAGAGGCATTTGGTTTTCTGCCCCCTGGATTTCTGCCTGATATCCAACTGCAAGAAACAGTTACATGCAGCTTGTCTGGGCAAACCGGGCAGTTTTTTCGCAGTATCTGGCTCCTGAGAAGCCAAGTGTAGTCCCACTTTGGAAGAGAAATCATCACACTTTCTAGGGCCAGATATGATGAAGGACTTTTGGATTTAAAGGGATGTAACAAGGATGTAAAAGGGCTGGACAAATCCCATGTGAGCAGTTCACTGCTCTTCAAGTGCCCTACACAGCCATCTCCTCAGCCCTACCTTGAGCAGTAGAGAACAGTCAATACGGGGGTTTTTTCCTCAAAAAAATGAAGCATTATGTGAATGGGCCCAAGTTTGTTCAGAACAACAAAATGAATGCAGATGTTTCAATTCCTTCCTAATAGTCTAACCACTGGGAAAGTCTTTCTGCTTTTAAAACATCTCTTTGGGAACCTGCAGTGTCCTTTTAGGTTATTACACAACATATTTTAAGGATCAGATTTCTTCCTCCAGAGAGGCCCTTAAATGCATGCCCACGTATCAGCAGCAGGACCTTAGAGGCCAAGGTAATTTGTGTGCTTTGGTTTCTGTCCAGGGATCAACAGTGCCAGAGGGAGAGAATGAGACAGTATTTTATAGCTGGACAGAAAATCCTGAGTTTATGTTAGGAGCTTGGCAGGACTAACACACACAGAACATGCAGTGACCATGGAATGCTCTGCCTTGCAGGGGCAAGACACCAACTGTGGCTCATCTGGAATTCCAGCCTCACAAGCAGCCAGGAGGAGTCCCTGAACCTGAGCTGCTGGCTGGCTGTCCATCCCCAGCAGGCAGAGCAGGCAGGAAGGGCAGGAAGCAAGCGAGTGCTGCTGTGCTTTGCAGACCTGACTGGGAGGGTCTGGTGCCAGGCTTAAGGGCTGCCATGCTCCAGCTGGCCCCCTGCCCTCCAGCAAAGCAGAACAGGGCAAGCTGCCTGAGGCAGCTGGACACACATGGCAGAGCCTTCCATGGGCTCTTCCATGGGGAGATGCAGGGCTTGGCACATCTCTGCAGAGCCAGCATGCCAGTGGTCTGGGAGGGCTTTGGCTGTGCTTGGAAAGACTTCTGCAAGCGTAGGGGCTTGCACGGGACATAAGCCATCCCTTCAGCCTGGCTGGAGGAACTGAAACCAAATTATTGCTTCAGAAGAGCTTGGTTCAGCACTTCTGAAACTGGTAATTGCACCACATTTGGAGTAGAACAGTCGGGAGACAGAAAGCAATTTCCAGCCAGGAAGCACGGAGGGCTGGGATGTATTTAGCACTTCGAGTGCACAACCTTTCCAAAACAATTCAGTGCCTGCCAGGAGCTTGGATGACACAGAGCACATGGGTGGCATCTAACCAGCATGGGTGGATGGTCTGTGGAGGACTCAGACATTTGTGTAGGAACTGAGAGCTGATCAGTTCCTCAAGCTCTTCTGAAAGAAACGTGTGAGATTTTTTTAAATAAAAAGAGAGGATGAAACCACTTATTTTAAGAAAAAAAATATAGTAACAGAAATATAATTAGCAAAACCAAGCTCTTCAGTTTCATTTTTGTCCCCTTTATGACCTCCCAGCAACAAATACCAAATAGAGAAAAGGCCAGAGGAGAAACACAGCACTTGTGACATGTGTGTGGAGGATGGCTCCTGCTTGTGTTTTATTCTTGAAAAGCTCAGATTTCAGTTACATTTGGCTGAACTTAATCTTCAAGGACATTTCTCTCATTTTCTGAGAAACAGGACTGCTACCTTTTGCCTGCCCTTCCTGCCAGTTGCCTTCTCTTGCCTCGCTCATGGGACAACAGATCATGGGTCTGCCCTGGGGGATGCTCAATGGCTGGCACTGGTGTCTCCTGCCTGCAGGAGAGGTCAAAACCTTGCCAAGGTACCCTGGCTCCAGATTCTACACCGAGGAGACACACATGCTACCTCCAGCACCGTGTTTGCTCTCACCTTTGAAGAAGACAATCTTGTGGTCACTGGTTCTCTCATAGACCGCGTCCAGGCTGTCCAGGTTGAGCGGCAAACCCCGCCAGAAACGGTGGATCTGAGCCGGCTGGAGGGAGACCAAGTGCTTATTGCGAGTCAGTCTCCAGAAGTACTTGCCTGGAGGGACAGACTGGACATTACTGAACCACATTCAACCCACCTTTGCTGGGGTATGAGTGCCAGGCAGGCAGCAGCAGCAGGAAATAAAGCGTGTGAGATGGGAGCCATGAATTAGAGCCATCCTGCTATCCAGCAGCAGCTGTGACTGCTTTCTATTTCTGGCAGTCACTAGAAGAAATCCCCTTTTTTTTTGGATTAAAATAATCCTCTGGACATTGCACTGGAGTTGTTATGCTCCTGGCCACTGAGCCAGGGCAGGCAAGAGGAGTCTTTTACCTCCTCCCTCCATCTCTGCACAGGACCTCCTGGGAGCTGGCAGGAGCTCCCAAGCAGAAGCTGAGGCTGCACCAGGTACCAGCAACCTTTAGCAAGAGTGTCCAAAAAACCATCCCTGTTCCTACTCTCCTGGAGCAGCACACAGGGTGCCCAGCTGTTTTCATATTTGGAAATGTCTGGGATGTTACAATGAAAAATATAAGGGTTTTTTTAAATGAAGACAGGGAGTAAAAAAATAGAGGAGGAGGAAACCACATTAATAAATCTGGAAGGGCTGAGATTGGGAAGGAGGCACAATTAAGGACTTTGGTACCATCTAGAGGTACAGGATAAGCAGGGACTGCAGTCCTGCAGAGCTCCCAGGATGAATGTAGTGGTAATGCCAGAAAACACACTTCAGCACCTGCAACAGCACTGCCTCAGCTTGGAAAGAATATTTCTGGAATATTTGGGGTATTTCTGGAGTATTTTCCATAATTTGGGTTCCTCTGTGGGAAGGATGACAAATCTTTTTCCTGCTAAAAGAGCCTCATGTGGGATTTCCTGAGGAGTCTTCATGCTCTTTAGGGGCAACTCAAAACCCAACTCCACACTGGCTCTGGGATTCTCATCCTGAGTTTTTGCAGCACTCTCCATGCTGTGTTTTCCTTGGAGAGCTCCACGCAGTGATGTGAGCCAGACTAAGATGTCTAAGAGGCAACTCTCGACTTTTGTCTCATATTTGTTATTGGCTGTTAGAAATTATTGCATGTTATTTACATCTGCTCTTGCATGGATTCTCAAGGGGAGATAAGCAACAGAAACCAAAGACGCTTCTTCAGATTTGTATTCACGACACTCAGCCCTTTCTCCAGAGCTGGCAGATTCTGACACTGGCTTTTACAATTTTATGGAATTTGGATCTTAGCCTAATAATGCAGAAGGCAAAACTCTAACACTTAAACATCTGCAGAGGGAGTTTTATTCTAATTATATGGATTTATATCATATTCTTGTTCTTCTGCTCCAGTTTGCCTATTTGCTCTATCTGACTGAAACATACAAATGAATAATACATCCCAATATGGTATGAATTGCCATAATTACAGATTCTTTTTGAGCATGTAAAAAAACACGAGGATTCAAATTTGGTGGCCATTTTACATAGATGGAAACATATGTAATTAAATAAAGATGATTTCTGCATCTCTAATTAGCAAGGCAATAGACAAAGCCAGATTTTCACTTTTTTAGCAAGATACATAGCTCAACACAATTCCTTCCTTAGCAGACCAGTATCTAAATTTTGAAGTGCCCTGGGCTCATCTCAAACACGAAGGGAAACCCCAGTGCTTTTGATGCTGCAACCCTTTGTGAGCTATGGGCTCAGTGGGTGAGCAGCTGCAGCAAAAAAACCTTAAATCTACCCCCAAAATCAGGCATAGCCTGAGTTGCTGGTTACTTTGGTTGGGTTTTTGATAAGCTATCAGGAAAAAGAAAGAAAATAAAGCAGTTAAATAGCAAGGAATTGCGAATGTGACAGCCTGGCTTACTTGACAAAGTGCTGCTGTTGGATGGATGATCTTCAGCCAAAGCCAGTTCCACAGGGGAACTGATGCCATTAGCATGCAGAAACAACTTAAAAAACAACCGCCCAACCCCTTGTTTGTTTAGAAAGCTCGATTTAAACCCCTCTCTGAGCTGGCAAACTGAACACAATAAAAGCCAAGTGTGAAGTCCTGCTGTCCCAATATGTGCATGGTGGGTTAAGACAATTGCTTTCTTTAATCCCAGGTAATTTTGCTGCCAGCTGTGTACCACACTGGCCTGATTTTGGCTCCTTCTGGCAGCATTGCTGCGCACACCGTGCGGACACACAAACGGGCCAAAGGTGTTTAAAACTTTGGGAGTCTGTACTGAGGCACCTACATCAAAGCAAGCAGCGATTCTGAAGTGTGGAGAATCCACCACTGCCTTCAGTCAGAGAAGCCTGGTAGCTCTGAGGAGCTCCAGTCCTGGTGCCTTCACAGTGGGAGAGGCTGCTCTCCGTCTAGAGAACCAGCTAGACCAGCTCAGAACAAAATGTCCATCAATGGAGGGAGCTCAGCACTAGAGGTCATTAAAATCCTGCCCCAGCGGTGACATCCCTGCTCCTGGTGCCCAGGATGGTTCTGGGGCAGCAATGGGGGCTCTGAATGTGATGCTAGGCTCTGAAGGCAGATAGGCAGCTGGCATCCACTGACCCTGTGCTCTTTCCATTTGCATTGTGGCCGACAATAAATATATCCCAAAATAGACACCAAGATGGATTTCTCTCTATTTCATCATTTCTCCCCTCTGAAAGACAGACAGCCATTCATCCTGTCACCAGTCCATGACTCTGATTTTCCCTTCTTCACTGCGGCTTTTTGGAGCTGGCATCTGAACAAAGAATGTTGTGGAACAGCCTCTGTATTGTGCTCCCCACAGAGCACAGGCAACACTGAATTCTCTGGAGCCCTTTTACCGTGTGTGACCCAAGGCTCACACTGTGATAACCCAGATGGGTTATACACGCCTGGATGCTGCTGCTCATCCCTGGGGATTCTGCTTCCCTGGTCGATAGCTTTGGGGTGGCCAGGGATGGAAAGAAGTGCCCAGTGGGCATTTTTACGTCTTAGAAAAATGAGAAAGAAATCCCACAGAGTCCAGCCTACACAGGCTCTGTACAGCTGAGAAGACACCAATGGGATCCTTGTCAACAGCCGGGCACCCTGGGGACACGCTGACAGCAAGTGTTTGCTGGCACGAAACCAGATGGTTTGCAATTGCACACATGCTGTTTTTGAGTGATGCACAGCAAGCAGCGTTAGGGAAGGTGAAGCATGGGAGAAAAGGAAGTATCCTGGAAAAAAAACAGTGGAGAGTTGTTGCTGCTCTGCTCATCCTTGGTTCAACCTCAATTTTGACTCTGATAGTGTGAACATCAGATTTCAGTTCTTCACCTGGGCAGTCCAGTGCGATGGATGAGGGTACAAACTGCTGTGCTGGACTGTCACCAGTCTGGCCACTTCAGAGGGAAGTGTTAAATCCCAGGACATGGCACATGGACACACAGCTGCTCTGGTCTTAGAACACACATCCCTCATGGGGACCACACCAGCCTCACACCATGAGGATTTGGGCAGGTGGGTTTGCCTGCAGTGGTCTCTCCTCCTTAACCACCCACCAGAAGCCCAACCTGCTCGTGCAACTGAACTGCTCTTGGCCACAGGTCCCACAGGCTCATTATGCTCTGGGTTAAACAACATAAGTTTTAATAACTTTAGAATAAATTGTGTTTTAGTTTCACTGGCTTTTTCCTTATTTTTCTTCCTTTTGGATAAAAGAAATACTTGATTTACTGCTCTATCTTTTGGATACCCACTCCTTCTCCTCCTCCTCCCTCAAAGTCCCCAGATGTGGCAGATGCCTCCCTGGGTCTGCAGCCCCACAGCCCACAGACCCCAAGCCAGCTCATCCTCACCGCCCACCCCAGCCCATCTGACACTGCACTGTGGTGCTGTCACACCAATGCCACCACAGGGTGACACAGGCACAGACCCCTGGCAGCCACTGCGTGGACGCAGGCTTTGAAGAAGAAAAGGCTCACCTTTGAAGAAGAAAGCCTCTCCCCGGATCTGGGCCACTGCATCGAAGTGCGTGTTGCACCTGTTGGGCACATCCCGCCTGAGCCTGTGGAAAGATGCCCAGGTGAGCACAGCTCAGGCACACAATGAGGGGCTGTGTCCCCTCGGTGCCCCCCATCCCATGGACTGCATCACCCCTGCTTTGGACCCCTTGGCAGAAGACTACAGGCTGTGCCTGCCTGTCATTCCTGATGCTCAAACCCAGCCACGTGCATGGGGATTTTCCAAGGCGAGTTCAGGCAACCCTCAGCCTGAAGACAGCTTGTGGCAGATATCCCTGGGCCACCAGAGGCTGGGAGTCGAGCGAGGACATGCTCTACATCTCTCAGCCAGTGTAGCTGGTGAGGGCTGAGCTGGCCTCCCACTCCCCAGTGGCACAGCGTGGCACGGCCAGCCCCAGGGCAGCAGGACACGTGGATAAGAGCCAAGCAACATCTCGCTCCAGCAGCTCAGGACATTGCTGCTCCAAGGCTGAGCTCCAAAATGCCAGTGAGAGGTGACAGAGCTTCAAAAGCAGAAAACAGCTGAGCCTAAACAGAGGGACCTGGAGGAGCAATGATGCCATGTGATGCCTAGTGAAAGATACCTGGTGAAAGCCACCTGGCAAGTGGCAGCCGAAGTACTGAGCTGCTTTAACAAGGTGGGTGGGGAAGGCACAGAATATGAAGGACTGAAAGAGCCACAAAGCCCATGTGAGAAATGATGATTGATAGAAGAACAAGGAGAGGATGCTGGGAACATGCACGGAAAAGCTGCTGTGGGTGACAGGGAGGCATAAATCTAATCTGCTGATAGAAGTTGTGCTGCCAGCACCAGCTTCACAGCCCTCTTTGGCCACAAAATGACAGATGTGAAGGTGAACCCCATTCACCCTCCCAGCATACTGGGCAGGAACAGGAGGTTGGCATGAACAAGTTTTCTGCTCCTCCTGCTGCTGGTGTGAGACTGTGGTCTCCTACAGTAGCAGGGAGAAAGACTCTCATGTTTCATGGTCAAAACACAGCCATAGAGAGCCTTTTGGACAAGCAGGGAGAAAGATAATTAATGGTATTCAGCATGTTCCAAATAGAAGGATCAGGAGGTAAAGGTGACCTGCTCCATCTCTGCTGCTCTCACTTGGGATGCTCCTGGTACCTGGCAAAAATGTGTGTGACCATCACCTCCTGCCTTTTTGTTCAGTGTTCCTTCTTCTTTTAACTGTCCTGTTTTCCTGGTAGTAAAACAACTTGGTAACTCCAATGTTTATTAATGAGCTAGATCCAGAATTTCCCCTAATGAGGGTACGCTGGTTGCTTGATGACATTAGTGGAAGTAGTCCTTTGCCCATGCAAATCTGCATTGGAATCAGACTATCAGTCAACTTGTTCCAATGTTCACCCCCACAGGTACATTAGGGAGTTGCTCAGCGTGGAAAGATTTAGGTAAGTCATGCTTGTGCAATTCAGAATACTGCTGAGGAAGTTTGATTAAAATTCCAGCAAAGATGAATTTACCTCAGAGTGATGGGGACAAATTTCCATTAGTATGAGTAAAATTCCGAGTTTTAGAGAAATATCCAGAGGTCCAGAGAGAAATACCAAAGCCAGAGTGAGCAGATGAGACAGTGATGAAGCAGAGCTTCACTACTACACATCCTTTGCAGGAAAGGAATGAATATGACTTACGGGATAGTGGAGCGGTTCTCTGGCAGCTCTGGCAGGATAGGATGGTCATCTGTTTTGCTTACTTCAGGCTTGGCTGTGGGAGACACAGATTCCCTGACTCCTATGCAGAAAGACAAGAAGTGGTAGTAGGGGACACCATCCTCCTCACCAGCTCCACTTACTCCAGGAAACAGCTATTCCAGTGTGTCCTCCCACGGCACAAATGGGTTGTAGCTGCGCCAGGGACACAAACTTACCATAGAGTTGCCAGATTCGGACTTTGTCCTCATAAGGCAGGTCATACTTCAGAGGATCCCCCACTGGACCTTGGTAGTAGGGTCTCATGATGGATTCTATGGCAGAGATGTGGGTCAAGCCAATGGCATGGCCAAACTCATGGACAGCTACAGCGAATAGGTCCATCCCATGAGCATCTGGAAATAAAGACAGAATTGAAATAAAAGTCACTACATGCTGATTGTATTTGGGGGATTTGGGTGGGCTGTAAAAGGAGAAACTGTAGGTGTGTGTTGGATGAATGGGAAAGAAGAGCTTTGCAATAGGTGAAGTTTGAAAAAGACATTTTTCTCCAGTTGGAGACTAAAGTGTCTCAGGCAAAATAGAAAGCAAGTCAGACATCAGCCCTCACCAGCCTCTTATTTCCAGATCATTGTTGGTACCTGAGAAGGAGCTGGACAAACTGAGACAGCAGCCACACCACAACCATCTGCCATCCCAGCTAAGGGGCACAGCAAGAGCTGGGCCAGGGCAGTCACCCCCTGGATCTCATGCCTGCCTTCTGCAGCTGCTGACACAGCCCTGGCATTGCCCAGAATACCAGATTTCTGCAGCCACTAGCCAGGAGCTCATCGAAGCCTGTGATGATGAGCCAAGCCATGAGCCAAGGAGCCGGTGAGTGCCGGCACTGCCTGCCTGCCCACGGTGCTCTGAGGGCTTTCCCTGCCTGGCACTGTGTGCTGCTGCCCTGGCCAAATCCATCCCTCACACATTCCTGCGTGCACATGAACGCAGAGATGTTCACCTGCTCATTTTCCACCAATTGGCTCATCTGACTGCTGCCCTGACAGGGGCAGGTGATCAATTCCAGCTCTTTTTAGAGGATTTACCCATCTTTTCCTGTTCCCCACTTTGTGCTGGCAGGGCTGCAGCTCTGGCATCTGCTCCCTTGGGCAACCACTTTGATCCTCACACACCACACTGTCATCAGAGAGACTTTGCTGGACATTGATACCTCCTTTGATGACTCTCCCCTCAGTCTGGGCTATCCCTACTATATTCTCTTTCCCAGACTTCCTTATTTGCAATCCAAGCCCTAGTGCCTCATGCTGCACCCACACACAGACCCATCCCCTCCTCTCCAGGGCCTCAGACACTCAGATCAGGGGGTAATGTCTGCTTCCAAACATACACCACTCCTGCCAAAGCAAAGGAGGAGCTGCTCCCAGGAGCTGTACAGGACTAATCCTGCTCGGTGCATTCCCACCACCCAGACCCTGACCTGATGGGCCAAGTGCCCATGCAATTTCTGTGCCTCACTGCACAGCAATGCCCTGTAGAGCAGTACCAGAGGGCAGCAAAGACTTGAAGCGTGGTTCTTATAAAGATCATGATTTCAAGTATCATAATAAACAGGCAGTGAGGCTGGAAAGGTCCCTGTGGAGCTCGGGGGAGTGCCATGCTCCTTGAGAGCGGTCAGAGCCAAAGGAGATGTTGCACAGAAGCAGCCAAGGCTGATCCTGCACAGTCCTTAGCACTCCCCACCAGGCTTGGGGTGTTGGAGGGGAGGATATTTTTTTGCTGAATTTTGCCTTTTCCTTCATGACTATTATTTACAGCATCTGTAAACAGACAGAATTTTTATAACCTGTGCTGTTTTCCCCAGCACCAGGGGAGAACAAGACATATGCTCTCTGACATTTTAATGCCAGACTGACAGCCTTGGGGATATTTCTGTATCACCTACCAAGTTGTTGTTTTTGAAGCACTAAGGAGAACAAAATAAATAAAAGATGAAGCTCAGATAGCTCAAAGACCTTCGAAATAGAGGGCAGCTTTCTTGACATCAGGCTCATCCCCTCATCCTGCGGTGGTGCTGGAGGGACACTCCCTGAAGGAAAGGTGGCCCTGAGCTTGCTCCTTCACATGAGTTTGTTCCAACAAGTGTTCCCAACCACCAGCTATAAAAGAGGCACCAAGCCTGACTCCATCACTAACACATCCATTGTGGCAAGATACTGACCGCAGCACTTGCCCCCACCCTGTATGTCTGCAGAGCACAGCTGCTGCTTTTTTCCCTTCCCCACAGGAGTCACTAAACCACATGCACAGCAGTATGAACCAAGGAGCAGGTGTAATCCTGAAGGATTAGCCTGTCCAGACCTTTAGCCTTCACCTCGAGACCTCCTCCAGCACATCTCCTGCTCACGAAGACTCAGGGGGATGGACAGAGGTCAACTGGTGGGCAGGAGGAGAGGGATGGGGAGGAAGAAGGTATTAGCTGCTTTCAGAGAAGACGATTAGTTCTAAACAAAGTCATTAAGCCGAGGCAGCAGGATCCCACTGGGAGGCTGGTGGAGGAGGTGGCGTGACAAGTAAATTAGCAGCTGGTGGCTGCAGAGAATACACTCTCTCAAAATGTGCCTGACACAAAGGTTGGGGACCTGATCCCCACAGATGGTTTTGCAGTTGAGGAATAGTCGCTTCTGAAAGTCCCTCTGCTTATTAAAACTCCGCTCTAGCCACAGGAAATGAAATAAAAGATTAAAAAGAATAAAACTGTGACTTGTAACTATCCTGATGTCGGGTAAAGGACAGGAGATGTCAGGAAAAACCTAGTGTCCACAGGGGGCTTTCTACCTGCAGAACACAGAGCCCTTTCCAGGCAGGTCACCGTATAATAATATACTTTAAAAACAGGGAACTGGGACATGTGGCAGCAAAGACACCCAAAAGATGTCACAGTCAGAGAATGCAGTCCCCATCCAAGAGCTCCAGCAGCCACATACCCAACCTGCAACCTTACAGGCTTGGGAGAGATGGGAACTGGGGGTGGGCAATGCATTCCTGTGCAACTGCTGGCATGATGGGGAGAAACACAGAGGTGCCATCGAGGCTTGCAGGAACATAGAATGTCCTCAACTCCGGCCATGGTGATTTTGACAGCAAGGCTGGCAGAGGAATCAGAAGAATATGGAGGGATCCTGAAGGCTGAAGGTGTAGCAAAGGCTAAACCACTCTAACTACCAGAGCAGAAGAGGGAAACTGGGAGCCCTGGCAGCTCTGCCACCCTGACCTACCTGATGATCGGAAGGTCCAATACTCGTCATCGTCAAAGTGAGTGTCTCCTGCTGTGTGGTGGTCTCCAGGGAAGAAAGCATGTGCCACTGTCCCACCAGGTCCATCAAAGGGATAGCCATCATTGTGGTCTGCCTTGGAGAAGTCTATCTGGATGTCAGCGTTGTTTCCTGCCACTTCATGGAAATTCAGCGGGGTAATGTCGCTCCAGACCTTCAGGGCATAGTACATCAGGGCTCGGACTGTGTCATGGCCCAGGTGGGATTCCTTTGGGAAGGTGCGAACTCTGAAATAAAGAGGGGAGAAAAGAGGGTAGGTCAGTAGCACCAAGGATCTCCAAGGACCACCAGAGCTGGCTCTGCAGGTGGCTAGTGCATTGCAGAGCCTCAGTGAGGCCTTCAGAGCTCTTACTGCTCCTCTGAAGTGCCCTAACACCCTTTACAGGTGTGTCCTTAAGGCTCTGAATCTCACTGGTTCCAGAGCCATGAGGATTTCAGTGACTGAGTTTGAGTCTTCTGGACTCAAGCCAGCCTTGCCCACCAGAGTGTGAAATACCCCACATGTGTGAAATGCAGCCAAGATCTGAATCCTGATACCTCCCAGTCCTGCTGTACCAGGTGGCAGTCAGCCTCACACTTCATGCATAAACTCTTGTTAATGCCCAGGACCCCAGGACCACTACCCTTGTCCAGCCTTGAAAACACCAATGGCATAACTCCCTTTCCAGAGCTTGCCCATTTTTTTTTTCCAAGCTCCCTTTCAGACCTAATGATAATTATGTTCTCACCACTTATTCGTTACAAGTGCAACCCAAATATATAAAGACCATTGACGTCTGAAGCCTCTGCATCACACGCAGGCCCATCAGTTTTCTTGCAAGCAACCACAGGTCATTGCTCATTCTTATTACACATGCACAGAAATCCAGTAGGGATTTGCTGCCTCCATATATTTCCCAGCATGTCTGCTGGAGTTATAAAATACACCCTGAAACCAGTGCACTGCCAGCAGTCTCACAGACTGCAATCCATAACAAGAAGGAAGAGGAAAGGGTGCATTTTATGTAAATTCAAGGTGCCTCAAGCCTATTGCCTGAAGGAGATGGGTGATCTGATGGAGAAATGTAGTTGAGAAGCTCTTGACTTGCTTCTTAGTAGAAAAAGTATTGATGAGCATTCATCACATGACTGTTACTGTCTCTCTGTATCAGAACTGCATCCCGTGGTCCTCAGCTCTGTCTTGTCCTGGAAGAGAAGCCAGGTGGGCCAACCTGCATGCTGGAATTTGTCCTTCAGCTGCACAATTCCACCCTCCCGTCTGGACTAAGATGGAAAGGAAAAAAGTCAATGTTTCCTGTATATGCCAACTTTGAAAAAGAATGATTTAATAGAGGAGATGAAAAGACAAAGATGAAACAAGGCACCTTGGCTTCTGAAGAAGTGTGTTTAGATAATCTTTCATTGACAATTTTGACAAAAATATACACACTTTCCAAGCAAATATACTGTTGACTGAGTAATTATTGACAAAACCAATTCTGCTGGAAAATCTCTGGCCAGCTCTACCCCCGTATTAACAGATACTTCATTACTTGTGCACCAGCACACCAACCAAAGCGTTCATGAAATATTCATGGCTTGACAGGTTTTTAAAGGCTGAAGCAACAATTATGATCACCTCACTTGTCCTCCTGCATAATACAGCTGGGAGAGCATCTCTTGGTAGCACACCACTTCCCAGCAGCAATAACCCGACTGAACTTCAAGAGGTAATTATGGGTGTCAGAAAGGGATGTCACATCACTCAAGCTCTTTCTACAAGTAGTGATTTGGGTGCTGGGAGACACCATGGATCTCAGAAAGGGAGTAGGAATGACTTGCTGGCTGAGGTTGGGAGCTCTTGCTTTCACAAATATTTGTATATATCCCATGCCCTCAGAGATACAGAGACAGGCAGCCCAAGGTGGGTATCACCTCCTGGCCAGGGCAAAACTAGTCAGGGTTAAATCTAGGACAGAACAAAAAGGGACTTATGACAACAAGCAGAAATCTCACTAACAGTTTCTCTGGAGAGCCTGTGAAACCCATCCTAGAGACAGTGGGAACAGAATGGGTGAATCAGGCAAAACACATCACAGCCATGATGAGCAAAAATCATTCATATCTTTGCCTTTGCTACCCCTAAACTCTCTGGGCAAAGAAAGACCTTTTTAAGTAATCTAAATGAGTTAACATACATGTAACATCAGATGATTTTAAGACTTCAAAGAAAACACATTTGTCAAGAAGACGGCACAGAGGTACAACCAGTAAGAGCATGGCATTAAAAAATACAATTTTCAGGCAATTTTTAATTTCTAGAAGAGACTGCAGCTAGATATAATCCTCTACAGTACAAAAATGTCACCTGATTTCCAGATATTCTTTAACTAGGTGTCTCTTCATCTTCCACAACACTCCTCTGGACTTAAGTAAACCTTTGGCTGCTTTAATTTCTACTGAATAGATCATTACACACGTAAAACACACCATGTTTAGCCCAGAAATTATGACCTTTCTCCAAGATCATGGTGCCTAAGGCATAGACTCACATTCAGGGACACTATCTGCTCTTTCTTTCTCAAGCCACGTGCACTGTTTTCCTTTGTTTTCCTTCTCTTTCCAGCCGCAGAATGAGGATAATAAATCAGACCTCTCTGGTACAAGGATGGGGGATAAAAAGCCCTGTCTAAAGAGACAAACATTATTAATATTCATCCCAAGCTCTGACTCCAGAAACATTAGATTAAGGCAGAAACAGTATCAATACTTATTTTGCTTCTTATAAAAGGTCCTGCACCTCTGAGCTGACCCACATTTTATTAACATGCTGCAGGTGTAAGTGAAAAGCCCCCCATCCTTTATTCATTACCACCCTCATTTTTCAGGAGAATCCCATCAGGGCTTTTCAATTCAGCATCTGATTTGATTGCTGGAGCTCTGCTAATTGTTTTCAATGAGATTAGGAAAAGACTATTATGCTGATAGGACTTTTGTCGGCATTGCATTACCCTGTTCCACTGAAAAGGAGGCACATTTCTAACGTCATGCAGATAAATAACCTTCCTGCTACCTTGATTATTATTATTATTATTTGTAGTAAATGGTGCTTAGGTTCCCAGCGGAGAGCAGCACTCCTTCTTGGATGTTAATCCCTCCTGAGACTGCCATTACAGAGCTCCAGTCTTGGGCAAAACTCTGATGTAATTGGAGAGAAATCTTTCTGCTCCAGAAGGTCCCTGCCAAGCCAGCAGGAAGGTGACAAGCACTGGGCTGCTCAGTCCCCTCCAGTCACCCTACCAACACTGCCTTGAGTCCCCTCCTTTGCTTCTCTCACCCCAAAGAGATTTTGTGTTCAGAATCCTTAATAAGTAGAAACCAGAGAGGACTAATTTGCCTCTGTTTGCTATCGAGGAGCACCCACACCAATATTTAATTAGATTTCTGGGTTCCTTTTTGGTTTTTGTCCTCCCAAAGACAAAAGTGGAAGAGTATCAGTGATGGATGAGAAATCAATAGGTGGTTAATGAAAACACTCCTTTACATTCCCAGTCCTGAAACCACAGACAACTAAAATAAATGCTAAGAACTACCAAACACAGCAGGCTAAGGACTGCCTGATAAACCCACACTTATTTTTCTTCAGGGGGAAGGAAGAGGGCACAGTTGAAGGGGTGGACACAGCAAAGGTGCTTTTCCAGCTGCCCAGAGCCATCTCTGGCACAGCAGCCCCGATCTGGTGGTACCCTGGCACTGCTGCAACAGCCTATTGCCACGGGAGGAAAGCAGTGGGCCTGTTTGCACCCTCCATCACACCTCTCCCAGCACTTTGCAAACACTGAACATTATTGGCTGATGCTCTTTCTTCTGCCCTGTAGCATGCACAGAATGCCAGTCAGCCCCAGCCATCGTGGCCCTGCGCTGCTGCCCGTGCTGGCAGCTAATGCCAACCTGGCAGCTGCCTTCTCTCTGCTCCAGCTGCTCGGGGCTTTTCCTGTGAGGGTTCCAGTTGCCTGTGACAGGGGTGTTATAACAGCCCTAAAGCAGCTCCACACTGGGGGGTGACACTGCCCACTTGGGCATCTGTCACCCCCAGACACAGGGGACAAGGCAGTCTGTGACCAGCTGGGCTTGGGCTGGGAGGTCCCCATGGTAAAAGGAGGAAAGAAGGAGGATTGGGTCCTCCCCCCAGCACTGGGGGTTGTACACCCTTACCCAGTGGTACCTGCCTGGCTGCTGCCCCTCCATGCTGGAGTCAATGCACATCTGGGCTCGGGCAGTGGCACATCTGGGCTCGGGCAGTGGCACATCTGGGCTCGGGCAGTGGCACATCTCCCCTCAGGTGGGCTCAGGACTCTCACAGCAGTGGTGGGCAGTGACTGACAGATGTCACTGTTCCTCTGCAAGCAGTGTCTGCTCCAACTCCAGCACCCCATGGCTCGAGCATCACAGTTTCAAGGACTGCAGCTCTCATGAAATGGCACAAGGGACTCGTCCTTAACCAAAGGCAGATGAAAGTCAGCTCAGTTGGCACTGGACTGAGCTTTCAGCAAGGTAAAAAATGGGAAATTTAGAAAGCTTGGCTTCGATGGCTCCCCTGCCCCAGGGAGCTCAGAGCATGCGGGGAGAAGGGGCACAGCCCTACTGCTGCACTTCCCAGCACTGCGGGGAGACAGCGAGCCCTGGGAAGAGATGGAGATGCTGGCTGTGAACTCCCCTTCTGCAGGGCATAGCCAGAAGCAATAATGCAAAATCAGCAAAGGAAAACCAGGCTGCAAAGGCTGGGGGGAAGAGGCTGCGGGTGGCTCCAGTGCAGATGCCAGCAGAGGGCATCCCCAGCACACCGCTCCCTCAGCAGCTGCTGGGCGCCTCAGCACCTGGGGATAGCGCAGGAAAAATAAAGGAATAAATGAAAACAATCCCGTGGAAAGAAGATTTATATGCTGTGATATCCTGGAAACCTTCCCCGGAGATGAGGCACAGAAAACTGTGTATGTCTGATGCCTTGAGGCTGGACTGTGAGCTATGCAGGATACAGCCTGCACTGTTTTGCTCCCCGAGCCCTCCAGCCCCACAGACTGGCTGCACTCAACTGTAAAAAGGGGAAACCCAAGCAACTCAAATGCCTATAATTCTTTTTTTGCCAAATGCTGCCTTCTCCATCAGTGCAAGTGCCTGTCCTGTGACCCTCCTTTCATATAGCTTTGTTTACCCATTTATTCCAGTCTTGCAATTGTTCAGGTTTTCCTTCAACTTTTAAATCCATGGCATAATAAAATTTGGTTTTGTTTTCCTCTGTTCAAATCTTCAATCAATGTGTAAAAGATAAGCGTGTAAAACTTTATGTCTCCATTGGCCAATTTTCATGGCAGTTTCCAAAAAGCCAGTTTAATCTCAAGTGCTGGATGTAAATACTGTGTTGGAGTTTCTGTAATGCCATAGCCTTCTGCTGGCTTCTACAACCTACAGCTATAAAATACAGCCCTTTTTTGGACAAAAGCCAAGATCTTGGAAAGAACCAAAGAATAAAAAGCAGATATGACTTTGTCAGGAAATGGATTTTTTTTTATGTCTTACATATAATATTGTCTGGCATCTAACCCCCTTTTTATAGCAATCTTTGCTGCAGCATCACAATTTCCAAAGGGATGGGAGGTGGGGGATGTCCCAGGGCTGCATCCCTGAGACCAGCCTGACCCATTTCACCTCCATGCTTCACTCCAGCCTGGCATTTTGGATACTATGCCAGCACGGCTGGAGTCCTGGTGGTACCTGCAGTGCCAGGCCCTGACCCTGCTGCCCTGCCATGGGGTGACACTCAGATTTGCCAAGAGCTGCTGGAGTCAGGCTGTGCACAGCCCATGCCCCTGCACTGGCTCTGGCAGCTCACAAAACATCAGGGCAGGTTTTATCTTTTCACCCAAAGGATTTTCTCCCCTCTGAAATGTGAACTTTATTCCTCTTACCCATCAAGACAAGGCTGGGCAGCAGGGAGAACAGGCTGAGATTTTATAACATGGGTCACGTCACTACGTGAATCCATCTGTAAGCCAAAACTGTTTCTTACTGAAGTTGAATTATGTTTATCTTTTCTCAAAATAAGGTCTCAAAGGGATCTGCTGGAACATGGACCAAATCCCTGGTAATGCCACTGTTTCAACACATGTCAACAGCGACAGCCAGGAAGAGATTTGTTTCTGCAGCGGGAGGAGAACTCGCTCTAGGGGCTATGTCAGGATCAAAGAGAAGCTTGTTATTAATGAAGAGAACTCTCCACAGAATCCACATGTGTTTTCAGGACAGTACAAGCACCTCATGGTGCTCGACTTTCTTAGAGGAACAGTCACTGCAGCATATGGTTTTTGAGGGAGGAAAAATGCCAAGAAGAACAAATCTTGGTGGGATAGGGATCAGTTTGCTTGCAAATCCTGACCTGCAGCATTTCTGAAGTTAGATCTGAACTTCCATGTGTCACAGGTTTGGAGTGGCCCACATGTGTCACTCCCTGACAGGGAAGGAGAAATACTCTCCTGTGGCAAGGATTGGGAGAGAAAAGTGACTCTATTACCTAGAAAATGCTCCTAATAGACACTCTACCTTGGGCAGAAGCTTGAAAAAGCACAAAGTCACAATGAACTCAGAAAAAGACATGCTCTAATAGCCACTGCAACCCAGCAAAAAGCTGCCACCTAATCCACTGGTGAAATCTGCACCATCCCAAGCCATTGCTGAGTGGGTCCAAGAAGTCAGCACTGGCATTGTCAGGAGAAGAGTTCAAAGAAGTAGTCTGTGGGGTCCTGAGAGCACAGAGGGACCACAGAGTTTAAACCATCATGCTGCAACTCATCTTAAAGCCATATTTAGCACAGGTCTGCCTGGAACTGATCCTTTGCTGCAAGATTTCAGCAGGGGTAGATGGTTTCCTACCTCCAGGACAAGTTCCTTTTGCTCCACTTGGTGAGAGCCTGCACGAATCGCTTCCTCCTGGTCTCTGCAATGGCAAGGTCGGGCAGAGAGCAGCGAGGGGTCTTCATCAGCTCCAGCGTGGCTTCATCTAGGGTTAGGGAAAAAATGAGGAATCATGGGAATAGTGAGCTAAGAAATCCCATGGGGGCAAAGAGATAAGGAATGAAGCGCTAAGAATGAAGGAAAGGAGCAAAAGTCGAAATACAAGAGCACAGCAGGAGCCCCAGAATCACTCGTGGTGACTGAGCCAACTACATCCCACCACTGGCAACAATTCCTGCTGGAGGTCCATCTCTTCAAAGCAACCCTGAGCTGGGGCTGCTGAAGGGAAGGGGAGATGCCAGCCCTCAGCTGGGCATCAGGCACCAGCTCTGCTGTTGGTGCCAGTGGGCAGGTTTATTGATTTCACAGAAAATGCAGCAGGGCACCTCTTACTTAACCCTTTAAAAGCTCTCAAAAACATGTGTGGAAAACCACCAGCTTTGATTATATTTTGAAACATATAACGTATTTTTTTAATTACTCTGTTTTGTTCTCTCTTGCTAAATTTCCCATTATTCTTCTGACAAGGAGAAACGTTCACATCTAAATAAAATGAAAGCTTGAAGTGTCTATTCTCAAAAGCTGAAACACAGACACGTTGTTTCATTCACTCATTTTCCTGCTGACTTTACATCTTAAACTCTATTTTCATGAACAAACCCACATCTATGACCTGCCCAGGGCAGCCACTCCCCAGCCTGTCTCAAACACCCCCTCCAAAAATACAAATGTAAATGCATTCAAAAGGCCATCCTTGTTCCTGGGTCTCCTGCAGCTTGTGATGAGGTGGAACAGAAAAAATTGCACGTGGTCAATTAAGAGTGAAAAGTCCCAATGATGGGATGCAGCCACTGCTCCGGGGGGCTGGCACAGGGCTGTTGGGGTGCTGGGATGGATGAAGACCTGCCTGTTAATTAGCATCTTCTCCTTAATCCCGTCCTGAACAGCGGAAGCAAGCTGGTCCCAAAACAGGAGGTCACGGCGCGTGTCAGGGAGGGCAGGAGAGGAGAGGGGCTCCCTTCCGTGGGCCGGGATAATGCTGGCTTTCTCCTTCCCTCAATGAAGACATTGAGAGGAATGACCCCAGCCACACTGGGGAACTAACTCGTGTTGCTTCAGCCTGGCCTTGGACTGCCCCGTCCCAGCCAGATGTGCCTGCCACATGGAAGGCACTCATGGCCCTGTTCCTGCTGGGCAGTGGAGCTGCTGGGGCAGGTGATGGGCTCTCGGCTGGCTGGGGGGGACTGGTGAGTATCCACAGCCTCTGTGGCTCAGTGAGACCCAAGGAGAGCCCCAGAGAGCCCTGCCAGTTCCACAGGCAGCCCCTGGCTCCTGAGCAAGAACAAGCAGCACTGGGATGATGCAACAGTCTTCCTCCTTTCCCTGCCGCTGTCCCAGCAGCAAAGAACCCAAAATATATACATATACAAATTGGGAAGCTTAATCAGGATTTTTGTTCAGTTCAATGCTGCAAGTAAGGCTTTGAAGAGGACAACTTTCTCTCTTCTTTCTCTCTTTTTTCCCTTATCTTTTTTCTTTTTCTTTTTCTTTTTTTTTTTTTCTTTTTTTTTTTTTTTAAAACACCAAGAAATATTTTAAGCAAACCGGGAACCCCAAGGGTCTGTGGGTCTGTTGAAATAATTGATTGCCTCAGGTTCTTGAAAGCACAAAGCAACAGAGCACCTGAGCCATGTAATTACTCCTACAGCTGCAAACTGGGCCGTATGTTACACCCGCGTGAGCTTTTCCTGGAGATGCTGCTGCTCCACAACACGATGCCAAGTCCCTTCTTCTCCATGGACCTGCAAGGAGCCATCCCTGCCTCCCCTTGCACCAGAGAAAGGAGGGACCATGAGCCACTGACCTAGGATCCCCGTTGCCTTGAGCCCCCCGAACCTCTGCATGGCAGTGATGGCCTTGGTGAGCTCCTCCTGCGTCTGCAGCTTCCCCGTGACAGGGTCTGGAGGAGGCAGATACCCAAATTTTGTCAGCCAGTCCTGTGAAACAAGGAGAAGGGGGGATGAGAAAAGGAAAAGAAGGAGATACAGACACAGGAAAAGATGCTCTGAAGATCCTCTCTGTTCTGTATGGAAATATTTTCACATTTACATGTTTATTCCCAGTTTCCCAGAACCATGTGGTCTCTGCTAATAAATGAATGTGCCAGGATGGATCTGCACACAACACTCCAGTAATGGGATCCATGACCTTCACACATTCCAAGGGTGACATCTTAATTTTCCCACTTGACTGCAGACTGTTTTTTACAGCAGTGGCAGCACAGCCCCAGCCGAGGGTCACACAGGCACCTCTCCTTCTCCCCATGGACACTGGCAGCTCTCCCTGGAACTTGTTGCAGGGATGAGCACAGCAAGGGCAGGAAAACTGCCCATCACAAGGGACAGGCAATGCCACCTCCCCTGGGACCTCACTTCCTGAGGGAGCCCATGGGGAGGAGGATTCCTGGCTCTGATGGAGGAACCTCTCTAACCTCTGGCAGAGGTTTTGCAGAGCAGCTGGGTTTTGCCTGGTTTTGCCCAGCTTTGCCTCAGTTGCACCTCTCTGACTGTATGTGCTGGGCTTCAAACTTTCTGCTCTCCCCTGTGGGTGCTACAGTGACATCACAGCTTCCCACGAGGGCTGAGAGAAGGGGACCTTTCCTTCTCCCTGCTGGGACAGGAAACACCTCCATGGCCAAGAGTCTTTTGCAAGCCCCCCCATGTCCCCACACCAGCATCTGTTCACTGGGATTGCAGTGCATTAAGGGTACAAACAGCTTGGCAGAGTCTCCCTTCACCCGAGGGAGATGAGCTGGGACACAGGGACAAGGACATCCTGGCAGACCAAGTCCCTTCCATGCATCCTGATGGTCTGAAGACATTAGTGTAATGGTGGGATTTGCTCTTAAGGGTCTTTTCCAACTTAAGTGATTCCACGGCTTGTTCTACGTTGACCTTCACAACACCAGGATTTTGTTTGGAAATAAACCCAACCATGAACTCTCTGAGCCCCTCTGAGCCACACAATCATCCAAGACCTGAGCACTGACACAAAACTGAGCGATTCTCTCCAGCATTTCCACATTCTCTGGTTTAACCATCTCCCTGCCAGTTGCACTAAAGTATTTAGAGCCAGGTGTGGGTTTCTCTACCACCAGAGAGCAGTGGGGACCAGTGGAACCCCTGTGCATCCCTCTTTCCCAAAGCTTAGGCAAGCACAGCCATGTGCCAGTGATCCCCCCGCCACGGATACCTCGTTAAACCCAAACCCACTGCTTGATAGGAATTTGTCTCTCAAAGGACAATATGTTTTTATAAATATTTTTCTCTTTCTCTTTTCAGCCTAAAACTGAAGTAAAAAAAATACCAGACTCTTCTTCCAACTGCTTTTTAAATGTCTCATGAATTCTCTTTCTAAATCCTTTCTTACCTTCATTCTCACTCTCTCCCCTCCCTCAGCAGAAGGATGACCAAGGAATAATAATACCACACACAGGGAATGCCATAAACACCTGCCCTCTATTTTCTTTATCTGTATCAAACATTGATCTGTTGAGACTCTTGAAGACTGATATTGATCCAGACTTGCCCTTCAGCCAATACACCACAAATCTATTGTGGTCAGATTAGTGCCAGAAGTCAGTACCTGCTTATCACTACACTCTGAATGTCTCATAGCTCGGTGTCACCTGCAGGGGCCACCCTGAATGCCACAGCATGCCCAGCCATTCTCCAGCAAGCCCAAATAAATAGACTCGCACTTACAAAGCTTTATGACAGATCTCCCTATGATTGGTGTGACTTCCCATCAGGGAACACAGTCTGCTGTGCCAGGTTTCTCACCAGCAATTCACTTCCCTCCTCACCCTCCTTCGCAGCTGCCTTATTTGAGTGGGATGGTGTGCCCAGGAAACAGCTTATCTGGCCATGTCTTGTTTTTAAATGCAACTCCATTAGCCACCATCTCCGTGGGAACATCTCAGCATCATCACTGCCTTCTCTTGCCATCGGGCTGAAGGCCAGGTCAGTGCTCTCTCCTCGTCTTCCTGCTACTATTTGTCCCTTTGCATAGCAAAAACATTTGTGACAGAAATTAGAGATACAATTCACCCTTGATTCTTCATGAGAAATTGGCTGTGACACGGAGGTCGGCAGCCGGCCCATCAATTGCTGAGGATGGTGGAGTTTAATTTGGTTTCTTCCCTGGCCATGGAGACGGTGTCATTTATCCTCTAATGACACTGGACACTGTCACACCAGAGATATGCACAACTGGGCTGTCCTCAGGCCCCCTGGAGATGGCGGCGGCAGCAAAAGGCTGGGGAAAGTGATGGCACAGGGAACACACAGCAAAGGCCCTGTGGATCTTCTCTCCTTCTCAACCCAAAGGGACAGAGAAAGCACAGACACAAGTGGACACCCCAGAGCACATTGGGCACTCTCTTCAGAGAAGATAAAATGAACAGGCACATCTCACGAGTCCTCTGCCTGATCTACCTTGCAAGCACCGCTTTCCCTGCATGTGATTTTTCATCTAGACCATCATGTTTATCCTGCCTTACTCAGGTTCTCCATAATTTTACAGACCTCTGTGAAATTGCTCTCATTCATCTCTTTCCCAGTGTAGGGGTTCTGGCTGGTTTCCTCTCTCCCTGTAAGCAAAGTTGATCTGTAACATTGAACTTTCACATTTTACTTTTGCTGTGGCAGAAAATTTCATGAGGGAAAACGCAGCTGACTTGGAGATGAGAAACACCAGCAGGAATTATCTGACTAATTATCTGTGTGCCTTGTGAAAGCTTCTCAGATATTTTCTTGTCCCTAATAATGCAAAAACTAAACCTAAAAACTTCCATAAATGAAAAATATGAAAACATTTTCCACTGAGATAGCTTCAACACGTACCCTTCTTATTTCCACCTTTTTTTCTTAATAAAAAGAGCTTTTTTTTTTGCCAACTCTCATTAGCTTATAATGTTTAAATGAAATAGTGATTTCAGCTGAATACTAAAATTCTATGAACATATTTCTTGCCTGAGCTGGCACGATAAAAACTTTTCCTTAAAAGTGTGCTGCGCTAAATGAATTGACCTAATCCCATGAGAAGATTCAGCTTCAACAACTCTCTATTTCAAAAAGTGAAAAATTTGCTTCGTCAAAAAAAATCAGATTTTGCCAATGTCTGACCATCTTCCAGCTCCAAGAGGAGCTGAGAACAAGTGTGGCTGCACTACATGACTCAGGACATGGCCCACCCTTGGGGTGGGGCTCACAAGATCCCAGCTCAGTTTTGCTGGGAATCACCTCATTGTGTCTCAGGCCCCCAGTTCCTCATCTAAAAAAATGGATGTACTGGTATTTCCTGGGTTCCCATTTACTGGTTCTGTCTGCTCCCACTGGGAACTCTTTGGAGCAGTTCATGCCCACCTCTGCTTTACTCTGATCAGAGGGGGCTGCTGGGGCTGGATCCAGCCAACTCATTTCACAGTCATTGCCAAAAGTGGACCCACGTGGAGGATTTCTGCAGTGCTGGAGTTAGCAAAGATGGGGCTGGGAGCTGGACAGACCAAGCCAAGTCCACAATGAATCTTCTGATCCAGGTCCATTGTTCTGTATTCTGAACTATACAGAATGAAAGGCTTCCCATTGGCTCAGGTCCAGGGGAAAAAAAAATAAAAATAGAAAAAAAGCAAAAAAGAACTGCATGCCTGGCAGAAATGTCCAAAACAACCCATCCCTTTGCCCATCCCCTCCATCAGGCTGGATAAACACAGCTGCCAGCAAGACCCCTCCACTGCTCAGTGCTGAGCAGCAGCACATTCCCCTACAAAGCACAGCCAGGATGTTTATGGGCAAAACACTGCCCCTTCGTGGGGCTTGAGGTCCCCCCTACCCCACTGTGGATGGTGGGACTTGTGCTGTGTCCTTGGCAGTGGGGACAAGTCATTGCAGCATGTTCAGGACCAGGAACAGGGGCATGCTGGGTGCTGCCCATGCCCCATCCCCTTCAGTCCTATGGGACCAGCCACCCACAGACACCATACTCAAGAAATGGAGAAAACTGAAAAAGAAAAAAAAAAAAAAAAGGGAATTTTTTTCTTGTATCTACAATCTTCAGATGGTTTGATTTTACCCTTCCCATCCCACCACGGGTGGTACTCAATAAAAGACTAATAAAGTCTTAAAGCAACTGCTCCAAAGCACAGTTTTTTCTTTAAAAAGAGACCATATTAGTGGTGACAGTGTCATTCCTCCACGGAGCTGCTCTGTGTGTGTGTTTGGAGACAGACTGCTCACTTGGTTGGCTAAAATTAGACTGGTTTTTTTTCCCACATGCAATGAGGAAAACCTGTTTCATGCCTTAAAAAGTGTTTAACGGAATCCAAACCTGCAAATTTTTTGCACTTTTTTTTTTTCTCCTTTGGAGAAGCACAAAGTTAAGAAAAATACTAATGAAGTCTTCTCTTATGTGAACATGGCTTGCTTCAATTTTGGACTTTATTTTTACTCCTTAACCCACTTGAATGGAATACCAGGGAGCAGCCAGGGACTGGGGCTTTCCAGGGCCGAGTGATGACCCAGAGCAAAACATTGGCTCCAGTGGCATTGAGGCCTCTGGTATTACTTATTCAGAGACAATTTTCAGATTAAAATGGCAATTTCATTTCTTTCATCTCTCCACTTCCTTTGTATCAATACCCTTTTGTCCTAGAACCTACTTACCTGCTTCATTTTAAAATAGACGTAGATATTGTCCCTCTTTTATGGAAGATTTATGAGCTCTGTAGGTTTGCTTTTACAAATATTAATATTATATAAGCTGATGGGCTTATTCAACTGCCACAGGCAAAGAAAAGACTCAGTCAGCAAGTTTTCTTCCTGATGATTTCTTTTTAAGGGTCGTAGGTTGGCATTTACAAGAAGACAAACTAGTTCAGGATAACAAGGAAGGGATAAACAGGATAAACAGCAAAACAGAATCAGGATAAGCAGAAAAATTCTCCCCAAGCCAGCTCCACAATTCTGCCTGCTCTTGTAGCATTAAAATGACCGAAGCCTCCAAAACTCAGGTTGTTTTTCTTTTTCTCTTGATGTTGCATAAACATTCAGGGGCAAACCTGCCTTAATCCTGCAGAGGTTGTAAGATTCCCTTTGCTCAGGGACAGAGACCATTATCCTCAGTGTACCCAGCCTGTTGCCAAGCAGAGGGAAGAGCAGAGCTTTACCACAGTCCCTCGCTCCTCAACACATTCCTAGACTGGACCCTGAGCTTTGCACCAGCCTGCCAGGCTCCCAGACCAGCTCCACCCCATCCCATCTCTGCCTAAGGAAGAAACTGGGCTTAAGTTCAGGCCACTCTTGGCAGGGGTGCAAACAGCACCCAGGGTGCTCTGCCAGAGGGCTGCCAGCGGTGCCACCCCTGGGCAGCTCTCCCTGTTCTCTGCCACGGCCACCAGTGCTGCTCCAGATGCCTCTTTGCAGCGAGTGACTGACACACCTCCAGAGACTCTTTGGATGTGCAACATGCCCTGAGAGGATGCTGGTATCTCCTAACTGCCAAATTTTTAGGCCAGTCCAAGACTTTAACAGAGGCATGTTTTTTTCCACTCAAAAGATCCCTTTCATTATTATTTCTTGAAAAACTTTACCAAATTGCACCTTTTCTCATTAAGCAAGTACCAAATTGGTTTTATTCATTTAAAAAGGGTCTTGTCACAGCTGAGAGGTTGAACCCTTACCCTGACCTGAACCTGGCCCTGTTTTTTCAGCAGGGGCACCCTGGTTGCTTCTCTCCCCACATCCCTGGCTGCAGCAGGAACACAAACCACCCCAGCATGCATCTCCATGGCTCATCTCCTGCCTTCCATGCCAGATAACCACAGAAAAATGGTCTTTGTATTGGTGAGGTCACCCAGTGGTGAGAGGGCTTTGAAAACTCCTTTCCTGCTGGAAGTTCCATTATACCCTGGGTGCAGCCGTGCTTCACACACACAGAGGAGGGAAAATCCAAACATGCTATTCAACAAAATTAATGACCCAGATTACTAAAATAAAGCTAAAACTCAAACATCCGGAACTAATTTCTAAATTACACTTTGCTTTATCTCTGCAGCTACCATTAAATAGGGTGGAAGCTTTTAAAATAATAAAACCCAAGAAAATAAATAAAAAAATCACCGACACCACAAGCTAGATTAAAGGAAATTGCTTTGGGCTGTTTGAGGTTTTCTTCCAAGTTATCGAAGGTTTACAGTATCACAGTTTTTACAGTCATTTTCCTGAGATCAAAAGACCCCAGGAACAACGCCCGTTAATTAGAGCAACACATATGGTGCCGCAATACTCGCAGGAGCACGCTCTGCCATGGGTTGGCCTCCGGGCCCCACAACGCCAGCACTTCCTTTCCAAAGGTTGCCACGCACCCCCCTAATGAGCTATTGCATGCACGCAATCAGCTGATTAATTCATTAAGAGAAAAAACTTTGCAGTTTGGATCACAACCAGGATTTTGGTTGATGCTACCACTGAACGGTGGGACCGGCTTCATCAGCCCACGCCAGAGGAGTTTGTTGAATCCAAACAGCTCTTTAATTTGAGCACACGTTGTGCAGAGAATCCAGGGTGGAAGTTAATGCTGCTGTTAATGATTTCCTCTCCCTACCCCTTGCTCTAAATGTTGGCTTAGGTTAACAGCAGTGGTGTTGCAAAAGACCACCACCTACAAGTTCTGAAGACAGTGGGTCGCCTGGCAAGGGACAGATCAAGGGACTCGATGACACTAGGTCTGGGATAGCCAGGCCATTACAGACCCAGTGCAGAGAGCACCTCTGCCTTGGCACAGCTCTTCCCAGCCAGCAACTGGATGCCAACTTGGCACATCCTGTTAGACGTGGTCAGGTCTTGAATGTAGCCTCAAATGCTTGCTTGCATGACTCTGCTCATGTTACCACTCTCCTGGATGTTGGGGGAGGATGTCCTCCCAGGCAAGGTGGGCACAGAAGAGGGTTGTGGTGACTGAAGGCAAGCTTCATCCACTCTGCAGTGGATGTTACACAAGGTGTAAGCATCTCTTTGGCTGGATGGATTCCCAGAGCCTTCCCAGAAATAGAGAGTTAATCAAGTGATGTTGTAGAAGCAGAAGGAAATTCTCTGCAGACCACAGAAAGAGCCTTTTCAACCCCTTTGAACTGAAGATCAAAGAACCAATTCCCACCCATAGAAGGCAGCAGAGCAGTGCAGTGCAGCACAGTGTTTACTACAGCTGGTTTAGGTTTCTTTTCAGAATATGAAAAAAAAGACAAAACATATAAACAAGATACAGTTTATTCTGCATTTTCAACAAAAATGTGTATTTTTCTTGGTGGAGATTTAATACACCAGGGCTTTAGGGAGTCCTTCAATCACTGGATGTTTTCCAGAACATCCTGAAAATTTCCACTCGAAGGCAATGAACGATGCAAAAAATCTGTGTAATTGAAATTCCACATGACTATCAAAAAGCAGTTTCCACAGGAACAGCTTTTTGTTTTTAAATCAGTCCTAGTTTTGCACTATGCTGCCTGTTGTGGTGAAGAATCCTTTGTCATTAGTGAGTTACCTAGGAAGAAGAAGAAATTCCTAGTGTATAATAGTCTGTAGAAGTGTGATGGCAAGTTAGGTAAATGACCAAATTAGCACCCTTTTTCTACAGAATTAGCTCTAAACCACATAACTCATCACCTGGCATGGTTTATGAAAATAACCCTCCTCCTTCCATGCAGGTGTAGTTGGAGGCTGCTTGAGGTGGGTATGGGAAGCTCTCACCTCACAGCACCATGTCCTGGTGACAGATGCCATTGGCCAGATCCTCTGCTGAACAGCAACCTTGGAAGTTCAGCTCTTCCTGAATCCCCTGAGCTCTGCTCACTACAAAGGAAAGTGCCAGCCCTTGCACAGAAAAGATAAAAATGCAACAAGTTCTAGTCATCTGGTGGGCCCAGAGGCCAGTAACATCACTGGGGTGGGGGAGAACTAAGCAACCCCAGTGCTCTATTCCATTGAGAAGCGCAATTAGTAATTACCATTGCAACATATGGCCATAAACACTGGCAGCAGAATTTGGATGTGCTTTAAAACCCACTTTGGGGCACCTGTGCTGTTGGTACCCATGTGCCTGGCTTCACCTCCATCATGGACTGTGGTAGTTGGTGGGTTAATTTACGGGCTTGCTCTGGCTCCATTTATGCAGGATGAACCACGAGTATGGTCTTGAGCGATGAATCCAGGTAGGATGGACAGTGGCTAAGCAGGGTAGAGGAAAACTCAGCTCCAGTCTGAGAGATGAAGCAACTGGAATCCCCAAGACCTGCCAGTCACCACTCCTGAAGTGGCCACAGATGATAATCTGCAGTGTTCACAGCTCACACAAAACCCAGGACAGGCAGTGCTGAATGCCAGCTCCCCCTGTGCTGGAGACCAGCAGCAGCCCAGAGACAGGGTTAAACTAAGTGTCACCAGATACAGTTTCTACAGCATCTGTAAGCCCAGAACTCCTCTCCCCATGTACCCATGTTCCCAGCCACCATCCACACGTAGCCAGGGAAGAGGTTTTCCTGCTCAACACAGTGCAATAAATCACAGTGAGAGGTTGCCTCATCCCTGCAATCACATCCTCTCTGTATGAAGAAAAATCAAAGCCAAGACTTTGTGAACACAGGGTTTTCTGGGCACAGGACATGGGACTACCTGTGATGTCCTGGAGGATTTTGTACAAGGCTCATCAGAGTCCAAAAGCTGCTGGGGGGTTGCTGTGAGCAGAGCCAGCTGGAAAGTGCTCCTCAGGAAACATCTGCTGGATGGACAGAGGGAACTGAACGTGCCTTGACCCTCCTCTCCCCACATTCCTCCACCGTGTCCCATGCACAGAGCAGGGAGGGCAGCTGCTGTGGCTCATGTCCAAGGGGATTCAAGCACCACGAGGCTCCCTGAGCCCTCTCAAACACTGGAGTGAGGTCGCCTGTCCTGCACGCAGTGGGGAGGCTCTGTCAGCACACAGATGTTTCGGCTTTTAATTAAAATCTCCAAGACTCCCAAGGATCTGACATAGGGCTGTTGACATCACCCAAGCAGACTGCAGAGAACTTCCAAGCACTCCCATCTTCCAGCTGGATTGGGACCAAGATGAGCAAGAAAATGATGAATTCTTTTAAAAGTACAAACTGCTCTTTACCAAAGTGAGAATACACAGCGAGATTCTCCTGGGGGGAGGTCTTGGTTTTGTTTAATGAGCCTGCCCATCTCACTGGACATGAACAGCACGTTGCTCCCAGTGCAATAGGCAAAGTCAGTGACACATTGAGAGCATAACAGTGCTAATCTATAATCTGTATTCTCTCCTGGTCTCACCAAGACAAGCTCCTACTCCTCCAGTTTCAGTCATCAAAGAAACCACATCTGGCACTGAACTGAGCACACTGCTATACATCAGAACAAATTCTTACTAACTCCATTTACTGGATCTTTTGTTAGGACAGTGTCTTCTCCAGGATGGACTCCAGACTCAACTGGTCCTTGTTCTCTCAGCCACCATCCCAGGCTTCCGAGCTGAACCTCCAGCATGGCTTAACTGATTCCTCATTTACAGCAGCCAACACATTTTACCTTGATGAATCAGCTCAGCTGCACATCTTGCTTCCACTCATTAGCTCCCACATCAGTGGCTTCCTTCCTTCCCCTCACAGCATCATGCTTCCCTCCAGCTAGCAAGGCTTGGCTTCCAAGATAACCTCAGGACACAGGCTGCCTGTTTAAATATGCTTGCACTGTGGCTCAATATCCCTTTCCAGAGATTGCAGAAATTCTCCAGTCCTCTGCAAACTGGGAATTCAAATGCTGTTATCACCATGCTCTGTGCCAGGACTGGTCCAAGGGCCGCTAGCAGCAGCTGCAGTCCCTGAAGTCTGCCTCAGCAGCTTTCAGATCAGGATTTAGCTGCATCTTCCCATTTAGTTTTTAGCAATGAAAATATTGTGATGTTAAGAAATCCATAAATCAGAAGCTGTGCTGGGGTGTGAAATAGAACATCCATTTGAGAGAGAATTAAGCCCTACTTATGTCTTCTATCCCTAGATCTATGTGACTACAGGAACAACACATTTAATACCTGGTTGGCTTTGCTGCTTCCCCCAGTCTCTTTAAAGCACTGGTATTACAATGAGCTTTTCTTGTTGACAGGCTCTTTCTATTAGCTCTACAAGTGTCTTGAGCAATTATTGATGCTGTGGGCAACTGGTGAACAGAACAAAAAGGAGCCTTCTGTTCATGAGCAAGGCTATTAGAGCAAAGGAAGCAATAATATCACAATTCTCAGGCGACCAGCCCTCAGGTGTAAACCCAGGGAATTCTGCAGAAGTACTTCAGGAGCACCCCACAGGCTGTATGAGCTGGAAGAAATTACCCATGAAACAGCAGAGGATAGAAAAAAGAGCCCTGCATCATCACAGTGTGTTGAACAATTTGCAAAATGTGACCAAAAAAAAAATCATCACTTATTAAAACAAACTAACCAAAATGAATAATTTATCTGCTATGACTAGTCCAGGGCATTTTTCCTATGGTTACCTGATGACTCTGCTTTCAGTGAGAACCGGTGTGAATCCTGACCAAGGACCAAAGCAGCTTTGCAGAAAACAACCAGGACGGAGCAGAGACCAAACAAACCCCCAGATTATGCTCCTTCCCAGGGGATTCGAATTAGACAGCGCCTGACTCTGGCAAATGAGTTGAACCATACAACACAACTTGCTTTTACCAGCACCAAATGCTAATTTAAGGAATAATAAATCTGCCTGCCTTTACACACTGTTCTTTAGGTATTACAAGCCATGCGAAATTACACAACACCACTCATGTATGTATTAGACCACCACGGCTGGGCAAACAGCAATAACCAGCTCCTGCACAAGAGCAAGAGCCAAGGATGGGGGTCCCAGTCCCTCTCTTTCCTGAGGACTCAAGAATCTCTCCAGCAGTGCACATCCCTGGAACACTGGGACCCCTGGCTATGGCTCACACCCGTGGCTCTGCTCTGGACAGGACAAGAGCAGGGTTTTTGCAATGTTTTATGCAATAACAATGCAGGTACAGACTACAGTTTGTGTATGTACTAACAGTTTTGTTTGCCTGTGCTCACTCCCTCTCTCCCAGCTGCTTCCAGGCTTTGCCCTGGGACAGCTGTGCACAGCGCCATCCTTTTTAGCTGCTGTTCCCACACTACCTGTCCCTGGGACATGGACAGCCCATGGATGGAAGGGTGAGAGGATTGTCGTCTAGGTCCTACCCAGTTTGTTCAGAGGAAAATGAGATCCAAACCCCACATCTCACTTGCAGTAATGAGAACTTGTGTCTCCCCAGCGTGGAGTGGCTCTGGAAACATCCCCAAGAAGGTCTCACCAGCTTTGGTGTATTTCACAAGGGTTTGGGCCACTATATCCAAACTAAACCATGCTTGGAAGTGCCCCTAGCTGAAATATTAGTAGCAATTTGCCCATTTGAAAAGTATTTTGTTTTGCCTGAATCTTTCCATTTTCCAGACCCCACTGTGCTTAGGGCAGCTTGGGACCATGTACTGGAGCAAGAGGGAAGCCAGGGCTACAGTGACCCAGCAGGCTGCAGTGAGGGTACTTCTTTCAGCACAGGCATTTTAGGTGCTCAGGATCATCTCCAGGCTCCTGTAAGTGGGGTTGAAGCCAGGGTGCTTCAGGGAAGCCCTAATCCTGCACAGTGTCCACCAACACTGAGGCTTGGTGGGGGTAGAGGGGGAGAACAGGCTTAGCTGAGCATCACCTGCAGGCAGTAACATCCCTGGTTAGGAGACCTCCTTCCCAGCTCTGACTGCGAGCAGCAAGGAGCCTCAGAGGTGCCTGTTGTGACTGATGGCACCGGCCGCAGCAGCCACTCAGTCAGAGGCGACGCTTTATGCACAGGCTGCAGATAATAAATAATATTTCCATGGCTTTGAATGTTCCCTTGAAGAACACTGGTACAGAATGTTGTTGTTGTGACTCATGTCTATCTGAAAGGACAGGGGACTGGGTGGCCATGCACCAAAGGACAGACTGTTCTGATGTATCCCAACAGAGCTTCAAACAACCCCTTTGGGAGGCTGGTCCCCCACGAGCACTGGCATCCCTGGGGCACCTGCCAGACACTCCCACCCTGCTATTTCTGCTACGTGTCTCAGTGCCACATGCCCAAGGCCACAGGGTCACCCTGCCACCATTGTCTTCTCCTCACCAGCCTGCAGAGCTCTAAACTCTGTTATTTTTCACATGGACTTGGATGGATTGGGAGGCAACAGTGCCCCAAAGCTGTTGGGCAGGGATGAGCTTTTTCCCAAGGTGATGGCCACCTGCATGACCCCCAGCCATGTGAAGCACCTTGTATCTAATCCTGATCTTAATTACAACAGCATCTCTTTGGTCACTGCAGTCCTGATCACACAAACATGGGATATGGAAATTAAAGCCAATGCCTGTGCTTTTACACATCAAAAGCCACTCGAGGATGGTGATAAAGGCACTCTGGCTGTCGCCACCAAACCCCAGCCTGTGTCTCTGCACATCTCCTCCCAGCACAGCTGGCAACAGGCACAGTTATGCACAAGGATCATCTCTCCCCCACTGAGTGGAAAATGATGAAGTAAAAAGATTATAAAACTCGCATATTTGAAAAAGCTCTAATGGGAAAATATCCCCAATCCTCTGTGGCCTCTCTGTGGTGTTGATACAGCCTGACACAGCTGGGGGCATCCCTCACCTTTCTAATTGTAAACAGGCAGACTTTATACACCTATTAGAGCTATTTGCAGTGCAGACAGATATTGACATTAAGGGGTTTCAGCTTCCCAGCAACACATCCCATGCTGACAACCAGGTAAAAGGATCCCATCTGGCTGCTCCAGCACGGCTGGTCTCCTGGACCCCTCCCTAGGTTTGCCTTTTACATCATAACCCATAAGCAATAAAGGAAGATGGATGTTTTTATCTTGCTGACTCTGCTGAAGCACACCTCCCCTCTGAGAGGGGTGTGGGTGTTGGTGGTGACGGCAGGACAAGGCAGATGGCTCCAGTTATGGGCAGCCACTGCTCTGTGCTTGCAAGATTTATGCAGAAATTCATCCCCTGGTTCCTTCCAGAGATCTATTCCAGCAGGAAAGATGCAGACTATCTTTTGATACAAATCAAACTCATTAAATGGAGAGGTCTCACATTCCTACATAAGCAGAATATGAAATGCAGAGAAACTCCTGGAACAGAGCATCCTGCACAGCAGAGCAGAAATCCATCTGGTAAATTGGATACATTTAATCATGCCAGGTTTGTTTTGGCTTTTTTTTTTTTTTAAAGACCCATATATTTTTACTTTTTCAGCTTCACGACACAAGGTCTGTCAACACATTTGATTGAAAATGTCAAAGTGACCATCTGTATCACGTCACGAGCAGACTCGCTCTCCTTGCGACAGCAGGACAGCTCTTTATCAGGAGCACAGACATGCCCTGGCATGTTGAACGGACCACCACTCTCTCTGGCCATATATATCAAGTACCATTTGTTACCTACATGGGAGCCAAGCGTCCAGACCTGCTGTCTCCTGCCCTAAATACCACAAGAACAATCTCATCTCCTACTGAACCTTGTTCAGAAATGTAATCAGCATCATCCTGCAACTGCAGAGTCTATAGGTACTGCCAGTTGGACTAGACAAACTGCCCACAATTTGCTGACACATCTATTTTCAAAGCTCACAAAGCTGGGCAATACACAGGGATTAGGACCCACATGTGGTCATGGCTGCAGCACCCTGAGGACAAGAGCTTGGAGTACTGATGCTACAACAGACATGGACAAAGGCCAACAAAACCCACCAGAGAGGTTGAAGAAGAGAAGATATGTATGTCCTTGAAGGGACCAAGGCAAAGCACCAGGTTCTGCTGAGTATATGGCACAGGGTTTTGCCTTGACCACCAACGAGCTTCTTCATGAGGTGATTAATTTCTTCTTCCTAAAGAGCAGGGTGAGTCCTGTCCCTCCTTATCAACGTGTCAGTGCTTCCCGCTTTGCTTGTAAAAGGAAAGATGTTGCTGTGCTCAAATGGCAGCTGGCACAGGAGAGCCATAAAAATATCAGTCAGTGTTACTCCCTCTTTACTGCAGCAACGAGACAATTTGACCTTTCTAGACACCTGCCACTTCCTACAGCTCCAGCTCTGCCTTTTAGAAGATGTTTTGGGGTACATCCAGCAAGGGTAGCACAGAGAGATTTCAAACAGTGTTAAGTAGGTTAGATGATGTGACCTGTCGAGCTGCAACAACAAATTAGCTTTGTTTTTTTTCAGTTTTTGGTTTTGGTTTGGTTTTTTCCCTACATGCCACAGCTCTTGGTGTAGACATTACCCTTTCTTTTCTTCCATAGCAAGGACACAGACATCTCAGTGCAAGCAGATCTGCTGCTGCCGTGCAATTAACCCACTTTGTCACACAGTTGTCCCTGAGCAGGGCCACAGAGGCAGCCACTGACACAGGACATGGCTCCTTCCTCAAAGGGATGCACCTTTCAAAGCATAATTAGGGCAATTTCAATGATCAAGCCATTAAACCAAGTTAACCTTGATCTTGGTAAAATAACCAATGCAATCAAAACCTACACCCCCAAGTTAATGCAAATGTAAGCTTGCACATTAATTGCCCATCACATATTTATGTCATTGCTTAATCCAGCAGCACCAAAATGAACACTCCTCTAGCAATGGTACAAATAATAACCCTCAGTAAGCGACAGCATCTCTGGCTCCGAGGATGCTGTCCCACGGGGGTACACAGAGCCCATCCTTCCCCCAGAGAGATCTCACTGTGTCAGGAAGAGAAATGGCAAAAGGGGAACCTGGAGGAGGAGTGGTGAGCTGGAGTCACACTGCAGGGAGCATGTGTCCCCCACCTCCCGGGCAGATGCCCCAGCCACCAAACCTCAGTGCCTCTCAGCAACCACAGCAGTGCTTTATGTTATGCATTATGGGCTGGCTTTTTTCCTGGTTAAAGCCTCAAGTTATTAATAAGGGGGTTTTCTTTCCTTTCTAATTTGGCTTTTTAAAACGTTTTTTATTATTGTTTTTTATCTTTCTGGGCAGTACCTGCAACCAACAGGCCATTGCTGGGGAGATGGCATGGCAGTGATGTTGTCAGCTGGCTCCTCACCAGTGCACATCATGCCACAGTGGTTAACAACCCCCCTGAACCCCTTAGTATCCTTGCTTCACTTCCTTTGTTTGTACTTAATGCCACCATTTTTAAGGCCCCTGGGAAAAGTACTGGGTTTGCATGTGAGTGTCCTGTGAATTTTGCACAAGAAACCAGGTTTCTGGGAACAGGGACACAGGCAAGTGCCTACATTTAATGAGGTTATGTCAGCTGGCTGTGTGGGAAGAGAGAGGGGTTTGCAAGAGCCTTTCTTTTTCTTTTCTCTCTTTCTCTAAGTGAATGCCTTTGGCCACCTTTTGCCTCTCCTTTCTGCTTCGCAAACAAGCCATTAGCATGGCTCGGGGACCATGGCCTGGCACAGCAGGTGGCTGTAGGCAGAGAAACTGAGGCATGCTGGGCTCCCCAGAGATCCCCAAATTAAAGCACTTGTGCTCCAAGTGAAATAAAACCCCTGGGTGGGAAAGTCAGTTGGATTTTGCTACTGAGATCTGTGTTGCCCAACTCCCTGTAGACACGGGAGTCTACAGCCAGTGGAGAGATACAAAGACTAGTCTAGTCCAACAATCCCCTGGATTAACCCCACCATGAGCAGCACACGGCTTCTCCATTAACCAGGTACAGCAGGAGAAAAACAGGCACAGGAGAAGAAACAACTGACCTGCTGCAAGGGTGAAGTTACTCCACGGCAGCCAAAACCAGGTGTCAGAGTCCTTTCCTCTGCCACTGCTCTTGGACTGACGACCCAGAGAGAGGTGGCCTCCCCCAGCTCGTGCTGAGCTCAGTCACCCCGACACTTCATTTTGACCTGTCTTTTTTCCTGCTTTAATACAAAGTCCTTGCCTGACTTTGGCCAATCTATCCACCAGGCTGAGCTTTCAAAGCAATAAAAGAAGATGTCCAAAGTCCATCTAGCAGAGAAGGGAAGAAATCTTGCAGGCAGGACTCGCTGCAAGGCAGGACAGCATTGTGATGTATATATTCTGTGAATTAATGCCTTTTAGCTCAGCTAGTAAGACTTGAATCTTTTCCAGTCCGCAGGCTTATGGCTTTACTAAGAAGCAAGTATTGACTTTTAAAAAGGCCAAGATAATTTTATGACCATCAGGAATATTTCAAGCTATACAAAGCCACATAATGGCATGGGGGGTGGAAGAAAGAAATCAAATCAGTTCATATATATCGGGCTTTAATTACTGACAACAGCCAGGAAGGAATCTTTCCTTTCAGAAGCTGCATTTCATACACTATTATGGACAGGGCTGGCAGGAGCCAAGAGCACATCTGCCCTTCATGGGACAGGCTCAGAGCTGGAGCAGTGAGAGCTGTGCTCCCTCAAGCCCTCTGGTAGTCTGTGTTCTTCACTGGCAACCATCCTCTCGACCACCCCCCTGGATGCACGAGTCCAGTTATATACCAGGTGGAAAGACATGATTCTCTCCCCAAACTGTCCAAATAAACAGGGAAAGGTAGGAGTATGGAGTTTAATCCAGAGCTGCAGAGGAAAACTGGGAGAACACACACAGGAGAAAGTTTCTCTGCAACCAACTCAGGAAAAAAGGAAAGCTAATTAATAGAGTGGAGAAGCTAAAGAATCAAACAGGAGCTCAAATATAGCAGATTCATTAGAGGAGAAGTACTGCACTGGGCAGGGATGGAGCTGGAGGGATGGGGCTGAGCACTCCTGCCCACCTGTCCCTGCAGAGGGACAGCTGAAGACCAAGTCCTTGTCATGGTGAGGACAACAGAAGTTAGAAGACTGCATTTTTCTCTCGCCTTTCTCTGGAGCACTGAGCACAGTCTGACACTTCCACTGTGGCGAAATCTTCACTTCATAGGCTGGCAGGTTTCGGGAGAAACTGGACAGGTGAAGAATGGGTGAAATCTCAGCTCCTCCAAGACTGGTGCAAAACTCCAACAGCTCAAAAGGAGCCAGGATTTCTCCCCTACATGTGATCACCCAGGTCTGAGGAGTCACTTGCCTCCTCCATTACCCATCACCCCAGTCAGAGCCAGTCCCAACCACAGGCACAGCTCACACCATGTGGGAATACCAACATGTCAGCAAAAGGCATCCTTCAATGGATGGGTGGAGAGGGAGGAACAGAAGGAAATCTATTCAGATTGCTCTGACACAATTTAATCTGACTAAAAGCTGTGGCCACAAAGGCAGCAGCAGGCGGGTGCCCATAGTAACCCCAGCAGGGCCTGTTTTAATGGACTTTTTGTTTGCTCTGTGTATAAGTGAGCACATTGTATGCCATCGTCTTGTACTATAAGGAGCATTAAAGCAGCTTCCTGGCTCTCAGGGCACGAGCGAGAGATAACTCAGCTTGGGGGCCCACACAGTGGGGTGCTGGGAGGGCAGGCACCACCAGGTCACCCCCAAAGCCTGGCACCTGGAAAAGCAGCACACGAGGTGGGTTAGGAAGTGCAAAGAGGAGGTGAGAAGAAAGCATCACACACCCTGATAAAGACATCACAGACTGCTTGGGAAGAGGAGGCAATGTCAGCCAAGAGCAGACAGACCTCGAGGAAGATCTAGCTAAACAGAAAATTGCAGCAGTGACCTGCGTGCCAGGGATTATTAAAGCGAAGGCAGGTTCAAGAAGTAACCAGTGCTGGGATAAGTCTCAATCCTATGGATGCTGACAAGGCTGTGTAAACCTACCACCTTCTGCTGTTTGGCAATGCCCCAGACCTTCAGCACACAGGGGCAGGCACTCTGCAAGAGGCAAGGGGCTTCCCACAGCACACTGTGCCAGCCAGGACCATCACTCATGCAGTTATTCCCCTCATCAGCGATGCTCCATGTGCAGCATCTGCATCCTGCCTGGCTTGCCAAGCCCTCCAGGGCAATGCTGCCCACAAAAACAACACAATTCCCTCCAGGGGTTAGGTACTGACAAACGGGCAGGTGGCTCCTCACTCCTCTGCCTTTGCAGCCACCACATCCATCCTCCTGCCTACGCCCAAAGCACTGGGCATGATCCCTGTCACCTTGGGCAGCCTGATGAGAGCACTTCCAACACCACAGCAAACCAAAACTATTAGGAGAAAGCAAGTAAGCTCGTTGGACAAGAAAACTTCAATCAAACAACTATAAGCAGAGGAAATGCAAGTCATATTTGACCTGAATGGCAAGAAAAGGCACACAAGTGTCCAGCTCAGGACTCCCTTTGTGGCTGGAGGCTCCACTGGTTCCCTACACACAGCCCCAGTGAGCAGGGCTGAGCATCCTCCTGGCCACTGCAGGCAGGATCTGGGCATACACCAGGCAGACGCTAACTGTCCAGACACCAGGGACACAAGGACAGCAGAGATAAAGCCAAAATTCCCTACTACTTTTGCAGATGAGTGGGGAACAGGAGTTGGTGGGTAAGTGGGAAGCAGCCAGGGACAGGAGCCTTCCCCAGAGCCCCAACGTGTAAGTGCATTTTAATGTTACATAAGGGTGGACTTTACAGCAAGGCTCCCTTGGATCTGCATCTTGTAAGGAAAGGTTAAAGCTTAAATTATTCTCTCTGAAATCAGAGGCTCAGAAGTCTTTCATGTTGCTTGAGGTACTGGAAGCTGGAAGTGCAGCCCCACACGGGGTCTGGCTGCAGCAGGACTTTGGGCTTCAAGGGAAAACAGAAAGTTTGCAGGAGATGATATTACTTTTCATTTGCACACTTATCACAGTGCGGGCTCCAGCTGGGACTAGCAAGGGAAGTGGTGAAACCACATTTTTTTAATTAAAGAGCTGGCTGAGTATGCTGTCATTTAAGCTCATTTTGTGGCGTTTTTAACCAGGAGTCTCCAGGGCACCCCAGGGTAAACCAAAGCAGCATCCTCAGACACTGCCCTTCCCTGTCCCCTTGGTTAATTAGAGGGACCGAGCAGGTCCAGTGTGGCCAGACACTCTCTGGGCACCTGTGGGCCTTGATCCCTCCCTCATCCAGCACTCCTCACAGGACCCTGCCCCACAGGAGCAGGGCATTGCCTTTTCCATCATAGGTACAGGATGCTCCACAAGAGTGTTCAAGGAGGTTTTGGTTCAGCTTCTCTCAGCAGCCACTGCCCATCAGCCACATGCTGGCAGGGAGAGCTTCCTATTCTAAGGAAATTGTTCCCAGTCTGGCCTCCTGCAGTTCAGTGTCTGAGCTCTACACCATGACAAGAAGCAGATTAGTTAATAGACAGGGAGAAAATATTTACCACTTCCCATAAGGGTTTGAACCCCTCAGTCACTCTCAAAAGGCTGTGAACAAATTGAAACAGGAATACACTAATGAAGGGATATGATAAAAACAGATTATTAAGCAGTTTGAAGACTTTGTTTTTCTGCCTTGTCATATGATGTCCCATTCTCCAAGCCCAAGAACTGGAGTAGAAGGGAGAAGAAGGGACCAGCCAGGGCCCTGCTCCAGGCAGTTCTGCAGCATCTTTAGCAACAGCAGGAGCCAAACCCGGCTGGGGAGAGGCTTCAGGGGCTGATTACTCAGCCTAATAAGTGAGTTGAGATGCTGAAGCAGCTATATAAAGAACATATAGTTATGTATCATTTTAATTATGCATATAATGGCTTTATCTTTTTGCTACCTTATTTCATTATTGAAAACCTTTTTTCATGTATACATTTTAATTCTCAAATCCAGCCACCAACGGAACTACTTATAAATAATTTATTACACAACAAGGCACCAATTCCTCCAAAAGCAGCAATCCTGGAATGAGGCCACAAGAAACTTCTCAGCATCTGACACTTTAATGTCACACCGCCCGTACTGCACCCAGAAGGTACCAATATACGGCTCCTCCAAGCTACACACGCTCATTTAGAAGCTGTAACTGAGGAGCTTGTGCTAGAAAAGCACCTCTTGGTGATCATCAATATACAAGAGAGGTCTTTGGTGTGCACCAAGGTAGGAGAGCCTGCCAGGGAGTTTGTAACACCAGCTTGTGAGCTGCACAGAGAGAAAGAAAAGAAACCTTCAGCTGCACAATCGTCTCTGCCCTGGAGACCCATAACCAGCTACACAGATTGGGCTGGGCAAGAACATTCCCCTGTCAAAGTCCTTTGGCACCACACCACCACAGTTAGGATGGAGAAGTTGTTACAGCACATCAAACCACACAGAGCAATTGAAGGTCTGATAGCAGCTGCTGAGCACCAGCATCCCTGCAAAACAAACCCAGGAGAACTGAAGCGAGACCCTCACCCCCCAGCTGTACTTGCAGGAAACACTGCCAGTTCTCGTCATCCACAATCAGTGTTTGCTTAGCAGACAAATTTTTCTAATTATGTTTGTCAGCTTCTCTAATTACACAAGATATGCAGCATAACACCTTAATTTTTCATATATCTGCCTCCCTTACTCCTTCCAATAAAACAAAATTAAAACCACATCCACCCATGCAGTCGCTCCCTCAGTGGAAGTCAGACTTTCACCACAGGTATCCACGCAGCCAGGCTTTTACCTTATGTTTTTGCATTGCATTTATTCCCCCAGTGAAGCTGTATTAAAAATGCATAGGTTAAAACAACAAATACCAAGATATGGAAGTCTGTGCTGGTCTTTTTTTTCTCATCTCTCTCTCTTCGTCCTGCTACAATGAGCATTTTCGTCTAAGACCCAGCGAGGTCAATGGGAATAAGCAGGTGCTTAAGTTCTATGCATGTGAATAAATTAGTCGTTACTGAAGAGAGTACACATGTGCACATTTTACTGATTGCTGAATCAGTGCTTTTAAGCCATCAAAGTGGATCAGCCTGATTGCCATCACACAGAACCTTTTTGCTTCCCCACCACTAAGGCAAGACCTCCATAAACTGATTATTTTTGCATTACTCAATGGAAGTGGAGAGATGTGGGGAGCTTCCCTGAGCCCCTGCTCCCACCAACCCTTCCCATGGAGCACCCGTGCTCTGTCTTTGGCTCAGGTAAAGGGAGGTATAAGAATAGCAGCTGAGACAGCTCTGTGGCATTGAAAAGGGGAGGTGACTTCATCCACCTGCTGTGGGATCACATTCTGGATTTGCTGCTTTTCCATGTGTGAGGTGAAAGAAGCTTTCGGCTCTGCAGTAAGATAGGAAATTAAGACACATTCCAAGGTTTGCATCAGGTCTTGCCAGTAGTGCTAAAATGAAACCACATCTGGCACTACATGAAGTGTGATTTTGGGTGCTGAAATTAGTCTAAACTGGTGCAAAAACATAGCATGATGGCAACACATTTCCAGCTGATGGTGTCAAACGAAGTGCAGGCAACACTTCATGTGAATGACCACCTGGACCACGAGTTTCCTCCAAATCCCTCCCACAGCCAAACCCAGAGCACTTGCTAAGGAAAGGGGGGTGCTCTGGCTTGTCCTAGCACTGCCTGTGCCCCCCTGTTCTGTAATGGCCCAATCCTGCATCCTGCAGGCAGGATCCTGCTGAGCTGCTGCGGGCAGGGCTGGGCAGGCTCTGCCCCTACTCGCTGGCTCCTTCCCAGTCCCAAAACCCAAAGGGTGGGCTGTTTGTCAAGCATTTCCCAAAGCACAGCCCCCATCTCTCCAGCCCCATTTACACACAACTAGGTGTTACTGCAGGCTGGCTAAGCTCCCATTTTTGGAACCCTCAAGATCCTCAGGCAAAGGTCCCATGGCTGTGGCCCGTGTCACCCTCTGCTCCTCTCTCATGCTTTCATCTGGTGTGGGAGCACCAGTACCCTCCCAGGAGCCAGCAGCCTTTGCAAAGGGGCTTTATCTTTGCTGGCAGGAAACCTTGAAGGTTCAGAAGGCAGCAAGGGAAATTTGTGCTGTCAAAATTAAAGCTGTGGTAATTAAACAGGCATTTCTTCTGTCCCAGGGAGGTTGTTGGCAGAGCAGGGACATGCGGGACTGCACATGCACAAGGCAAAATCTCACCACACTCCACAGCAAGCTGTGCCAGCCCCAGGGCTGTGGCTGATGCTGGCAGCAGTGTCACAAAGCTGCTGAGCTGTGTCCCACTCCCATGTACCAGTGTAGCCTGAGGACTCTAACCCTGCTGTTCCAAGTTCATTTTCACTCCACAACTGAGAACTTACCCTTTCTTTGCTCAAAGCTAAGAAAATCTTCCAGAGTGAAGGAGGGGGAGGGAGGAAAGAGCAGCTTCTAGAGCACTTTCCAGCCTGATGTGCAAAAGCCAATAACCCAAAACAGAGGTGAATTGATGGAAAAGGCTCTTGGGTGTGGGGAAAGGCAGCAGCTGGCCTTTCCCAGGGCCACACACAGCCTGGATCGATGCTGCTCTGTGGCTGGCATCCACTCTCCAGACTTCTATTTGTTCCAGTGATGGGTTGCCAAGGTGTCAAAGTCAAATCATTTGAATTTCTTGCCGAGTGAAAGATACTCAAGGTTCAAAATTACACCTTGACCCAGATGGGTAATTTTTCAGCAATTATCACCAATTTCTATGGTGGAAAATTGTAAGAGTTCAGGGGAGGAGAAAAAAAAATGGCTTGTCCTTTCTTCACCTTGCATACAAATGAAAAACAAATGTGATCTTCTTGCTCTTGACATAACCATGCTTTAAAGAGCTTCACAAACATCCATTTCCTCATTTGAGCTCACATGGAAGACATATTATCTCTTTTAAATATGACTTCTCCTTGGCAGTGTGCAGCCTATTCCCTATCTTTAACATTTTAAGAAGCCGCCAAGTGGTTATTTGCAAAACTGACGGTAGGAGATGGATATAATCTATTTTAAACCTCAGCAAAATTGGCCAATTTCATGAGTTTTGAACATACGGCTGAATTAATCAAGTCACACAGATTATGAAATGTGAAACACAGCCCCCCCAGCTCTCCACCCGCATGGGAGTGATTTGGAAAAATCCCAACCATGTCATGGCACAGTGAGAAGTAATGATAAAGAGAATGGTTTCCAATGCACAATGGCTTCCCAAGCAGTGATGCTTTCCCTTGCAGAGCTCCTCTGTCTTCTAAGACTTCCACCTGAACTGGCCTTTTTGTCATCACCACACTCCACCCCTTCAGTGGTGAAGCCCAGGGAATTCAGGAGTGGTGCCTTCAGGCTCTGCCCCCACCCAGGGCTGCCTCTTCTGCAGCGGGGCTGGATCCAGCCCTTTCTTCCCTCTTCCCAGATGCTTTGGCACCTCCTGCCTTTCCCTGCTGCCCTCTGCATTGGTACCAGCACCACAGGTTCTACTCCCCAGGAAAACAACCCCCACACTTGCTGGAAGCAACTTCCTTCTTTCCAGGGGAAACAAATTCCAAGAAAAGGCATTTTCTTCAACATTAAAATTCCAGACCGCTGACTTACTTATCTCATTTGCAAGGTCTTGCTATTCAGTGATTTGGAGACTTCATTTATTGCCTTGGTTTTCTTTTGTTTTAAATGGTTGAGGTTTCTGTTTTAACACAGAATGAAGCAAAAAATATTGATTCCCAGGCAAAACTGGCTGGAGCTGGCTGCAGTTTCCAACTTCTGCTAAAGATATGGCATCACACACTGAATGCTCCTTCCAGTATGGGTCACTGGGTTGGCCCAGGGGACATCAGCAGAGCAAGGCCGTGTTGTGCTGGTGTTAGTGAGGGAGCTGCTCACTGTATCTATATTTTTGCTTCAGTGCAAATTTCTTCAGCGCAAATTTCTTCAGCTGCCACCCTCCATCAGGCCCCGTGAATGGTCACCAGAAGTGCTCTGAAAGCTAATTCTCCTTCTATGTGCCACCACACAGCAGCTCTGGATGCTTTACTCAAAGCAAAGGTTTTTCTCTGGACAGGAAACCCATACCAGGCAAACAAACCCTGAGCTCATACCTGCAAAACCCCAGCAATGCTGGCTCCCACCTGGGCAGTTCCACTGCTCCCAGGCACAGCAGCAGCTCCCAGACCTGGCTTCTCCCCCAGGCACAGGGTGACTTTGATTTCCTGGCACCAGCCTTCCCGGGCTGCTGGCTTGTTGCCCGTCCTCCTGCCCTACCAACAGCAGCAGGCAAAAGCTTCCCAGCACATGCCCTGTCCCGCAGGCCCTGTGCCAGCCAGCCCTGCATAGGGCAGTGGGCAGCAGCAGCTCCTCTAAGCCAGTCAGTTATCTAGTAAATTATTCAGAGTGGCAGTGGTTGCCAGGAGCGGAGGAAAAACTGGCAGGAGCTGCAGCATGGCCCCCCGACAGCATGGAGAGCTCTTGAACAAAGGCTGCATCACCTACGGAGCTGCCAGATGCACCACTCAGAATGCTGGACCCATGGAGCAACTTGGAAAACAAGGTGGAGGTTTCCAGCAGGCAGGAGGGCAGCAAGGGGACCTGGAAATGCACCAAAGGGAGTTTCCTCTCACACCCCACCATCCCCTGGGCTCTTCTCCAACACAATCTCTTGTTTCTGAGCGTGCAGGCAGCAGCATCATTCCTATGGACGCCTTCTCCTGCACTCAGGGGATTTTCAAAAGCACCAAACGCAGTGCGCAGAGAGCTGAACTGAGCCCTCCCTCGCTCCCGGCACCGTGGGACGGGCAGCATCTCCCAGGCGCCTGGGGCTGTGCAGAGCCAGGGAAGGCTGGATGTGGTTGGAATGCAAACAGGCTGGGGACAAGAAGACAAATGGCTCTGGGGGAAATACGATGACCTCCTCGCCGGTGTCAGGAAACATTTGTCAAATGGAAGAAGTCATTAGCTGTTTCGCAGCTCACCTACCGGGAATGTCATATGGCTGGTGACGGCTGGTTAATGCAAACCTGACAGGGCTTCTGCTGCTGGGGTTGAGGTCAGCTCCCTGCTCCGGGTGGCACCAGCCAGGTTTGCCCAGCACAGGCTTAGCCACTGGTCCAGGCACCTCCTTCTGTCCTTGCCTTGCTGATGAGCACAGCAAACCAAGACACACCAAGACAACCCTCCTGGCTCCTGACATCCCTTTAAAGTAACCCCCAGTGCTCATTTTTCTACAAAATCAGATGATTTCAAAGCCTTTTGCTAAAGGTGGCAGATTACTGCAAGCCTGTCACAATGGGTGGGAAGCTGAAGACCTGAGCAGGCAAAGGACTTTCTTAAAATCCCTGAAAAGTCGATGCAAACCCCATCACTGTGCATCCTTTAGGGAGCATTGTGCTAAATGGAATTGAGCATAGCAATCCCCAGGGGAAGCCGCTTGCCTCCCACACACAGCAGAGCAGGAGGAAGCCACCAGTCTCCAGCCTTATGTTTGGAGGAAGGAAGGAAGGAAGGAAAGCAGATGCTGTTGAATTTTGCCTACCAGCACAGCTGTCCAGCTTCTGAGACCCAGCAGTGTGGGGCTGACGGCTGCCTTGCCATGCAGGCACTGCTGGGCCATCCCATGGGGTTTGGTTTCATGAAGGTGAAGGTGTTCAGCAAAAGTGTACACTGAGAAGCCACCAGGTGAAAGCCATGCTTCTCCCTTGGTGAGCACAGAGGTGCATGGGGATGGATGAGAGCTAACACCAGGGCATGTGCATGGATTTACACGAATACTTAAATAAGCATTTACTCAGGCACTTAGCATAATTTAATACATGGCAAATAACATCCCACCATATTTCAAACATGGCAGCAATTATTTTGCAGTGCTGCCATGAGACCATCAGCCCCCCAAGCTCCTGAATTAGCAGCTCCAGCAGCAGGGAGATAGCCCAGTGGCATGTCAGAGACCGCCCATGCTGCAGCCAAGCACCCTCACGAGAGGCTTTTACTCTGCAATTGCTTTAAAATAAGGGGAAAGGAATTCAATTAAGCAGACTCATCATCTGGCAATGAAATGTCACTGTCAAGGGTCCTTTTGGGGCAGTCAGTGAGCCCTCTTCTCCTCTCTTAGGAAAAATGGCACAGATAACTGAATCAGTGAAAAAGGACAGAGTGAGAGATGAAGGAGGCTAATCCAAAGTTGGGTGTGACCAAGGGATGCTGAGACAACATGAACAAGTGAACTCATGCATTGGGTCACCACTGATCTGTGATGCTGCTTGCAGCAAAGAGATACAGAATTGGGATGAAGACAAGATTTCTTTCAGCAGGTCCTAAGCCACCTTCTGCCATTAAGACACTAACACTGGCATTCACTGGTTGTCACCAAACCCACTTTTACTGGCTCGCCTTCCTGGAGGAACCTCTCCTAAGCAAGTGGCTTTACCAGGAGAGTAGAAAACGCTATGGGATGTAGGAGTGAGCAAACCCCCCATTGTTGCCTCCACAGCAGGGCACTGCTGTCAGCTGCCTTGATGGAGTGCTGCTTTCACACAGCAACCTCCTCCCAGACAACATTTCCTCTAGAATGGAGCTGCATGTTAAAAGTCAGTATATAAAACATATTTATGCCTTGCCTGATCGTAACACACCTTCCCTTGAATGCCAAGGCAATTCTCAGCCTGGCTTTCTTGTTCTTCAATCCACAGCAGAGCTGGGCAGGTTCCTGCAAAGCCTCTGTCTCTGCCTTACCACAAACCCAGTGACGGTCACAGCACTCTCCCCCCACCTAAACATGTGCCTCTTTCAGCTGTGCCCTGGACTCTGATGGTGTGGGGTTTTCGGGGTGCCCAGCCCTTTGGTGACACACACACATAGGTGGTGATCATTGATGCCTTGGGCAGTCAGTGCCTGCCACGGGCACAGCTCCCTGGTATCACAAGCACCGCACACCGGAATCAGTAGTTAGCGTTAAGAGTTAAATTGAAATCACAAGGAAGCAGCACCAGCACGAGGCTGGAAATAGGACAAGGCTGTCAGAGATGTGAGCGCTGGGACTGAGCCCCCCCCTTGGGTGCTGGTTTAGTAGGGCAGGGCGGAGCAGCAGCATCACCGGGAGACCCTGACCGGGTGGGAAGTGTCCTCCATCCATTGCTCCAGCGGACCACTGGGGCAGTTTTCGGTGCTCCCCGCCTGCTCCGAGCAGGGACGGTGCCGGGGAAGCCCTGCGAGAGCCGCTGAGCCTCTGTCGGTGCACCATCCCACCCTCCTTCCCCGCCCGCATCCCCCGCCCCGCAGCGGGGCTGGCAGGGTACCAGCGAAATGAAGCAGGCGATTTCTAAAGCCGAGAGAAAAGCAGCCATCTGGGCCCGAACAGACAGGTCGTTTAATGAACAAAGGGAATTTTCCAGAGAAGCCGGAGACATGCAACAGTGAATAAAAGAAGCGGCAGCCGCTCCGATCCATCCGGAGGCTGCCGTAAGGGAGAAGCTTTCAGGGAGCCTGAACACCGGGTAATGCCCCGTCCTGTCTAATTAAAGGATGAAGAAGGAGATGGGCTGGACCAGTGGGAAGCGGGAAGGAGCAGGGTAGGCTGGGGTGAAGTTCAAGGTTTTCTGTGTCACAAAAAACCAGGATAGCTGCCCATGATGGCAGGGGCAGCACCACCTCTGCCAAGGCACCTACTGCTGCACCTCTGGGGTTGGCATTTAAATCACCAAGTCCCCCAGGAGGCTTTATGTGCCCTCATCTTAACTCACTGCACATCCCCCTGCAGAAAACGTGATCACTGCTTCTGTGACTGAAAACCTGGGAAAACCCTTCCCAGGTCACAGCTCCAAAGTTCAGGATACAAACCTGGCACCCTTGCCCTCACCTTGCATATCCACCACCAGCTACAGACACCTCGTCTCCTTTCTGCTCTTTCTCACAGGAAAACCATCATCACTCATAATTGAATCTGTGAGTACTTTCTCACTGTATCATTTTGTGCTCTGCCACATTTCATAACCCTTTTTTGCACGCTTGCAGGCAGTGCTCCCCCTTCTCCTGGGGCTGGCAGGCAGGTCTCTTCTGAAGCTCTTCCAGGTTATTGAACTACTTTGTTAATGCAGCTTGTTTCTCATCAGCTGAGGGCAGAGTGCTGGGGACGTGATTTATTTTCCATGTTTATTTATGTCAGGAGAGTCCTTAAAGGATTTGTTTGCAGCTGCTTCAGTTGCTGCTTGTGCTGAGGTTACCACCCACATGCCAGCAACTCAGGCCTGGGAGACCTGAGCTTCCCTCAGTTGTTTTGATGTCGTGGAAACACCTAATTTCCTTTATACTTCTTAATTAGGAGCAGAATCATCCTTTTTCCTGGCCAATAGGCCCTTATGCCCCACAAAAATAAGGTGAACCAAGAACCAGCAATGATTCCTCAGTTGAACACCTCTGTTTCCGCCCAGTCCCCAAAGATGGGCCAGTTCTGGTCACCTCCTTTTGGATGGTTTGAGCATGTCCTGTCTGGAGTGTGATGATACAATCACAGCAGAAAGCACTGTTGCTCCCAGAATGGAGCCCCCCAGGAATGAGTTCCTTCTCCAGGACAACACAGATGGAAACCTGGAAGCCCTTGAAAAATGTAGGTATTTGGATTATTCTAACGGAGCAATTTCTCCTGCCCTCTCATCCTCACAGGGGAACCAGCTGGGTGATATTTTACTCCAGCTGCCACTGCCTTTATTACTATGATTTCTCCAGGCTCAATCATGTCTGCAGGGGTCACTTTTTTTTTTTTTTTTTTTTTTACAAACAATCTATGGCCAATTTGTGAACTGAGATGCCCTTCTCTTCACCAGCCCCTGCTCAGGGCTCCCCACCAGCCCTGCTTCATCCCCCACAGATGATGGTCAGACCCTGTGCCCTTCCCTGGGTTGTCCAAGCCGACACATCACCCCAATCCCAGCTGCTAAACAGCAACTTCCAGCTAGGGATGTGCTGGGGACCTGGCTGCCAATTAGTCTTCTCTTTAGGGTTCAAGGCTATCCTGGAGAAGAGGAGCGTATTGTATGGATTTTCTCTGTTGTCCTCGCAACCATCCAGGTAAAGAAACATTTGTTATTCTGTGACAGATCCCTGTGGAGGTCGCTCAGGCATCCTATTCACTGCACAGTGGAGCTGGCAATTTTGCCAGAAACTCTGCTTTGAAAGGGTTTGCAACGTTAATTAAATTTCTGCAGTTGCATCTCTTGGCTCCGAATAAGATCCGAGCCTCTGTGAGCATGTGAGCTCAGCTCCCTGTCCCTGGCTCAAGCCTGGCTCTGAACAAGTCTGGCTCCCAAGACTGAATTCCCTGTACGCAACATCAGAAATACAATATTGTTCCTCAACAAAAGGAAATGAATTCAGGAGTGGCAAGGTTCAGACACAGTATGGGTCTAGATAACCAGAGACTGAGAGATGATCCCAGTGCTACAAAAAAAAACCAAAAAACTAAAAGCAGATATCCTTGCTCAAAGAAACAATTCCTCTAAATACACAAACAAAAACTAGCATCTCTGATCACACAGACAGATTGAATGTAGGAGGGGCAGCAAGTCACCCCATGGACTCTGGACAAATTCAATACAAAGCTCCCACAACTGCAGCTCCCTTTCACCTCCAGTGATGCACAGCCCCTGCCTGTGCTGGCACCGGTGACCTCCCCAACACAGCTGGGCTTTTGTAGACACTGCTTTCCAGGAAAGTATTAAAGGGAGAGGAGTTGCCAAGTCTGGAAAATGCAGGAGGAGACAAGTTGGTTTTAATAGTTAAAATTCTTTAGAAATTTAAAGAGGCTGCTTTTTCAGGATATTAATAAATTAAGACAGGAGGGAAACACGGAGAAGGTAAGAACTTGAACTCAGAGGAACTGTGGGAATGGGGCTCCTGAGCAGCAGGGGCAGGGACAGATCCACTGCCTGAGCTGCTCCTGTGCAGGAGGTGGGAGATGAGCCTGGGGCTCAGCAGGGTCCCACAGGGCTGGGAAACAGAACGGAGGCTGGAAAACAGACTGATGGTGCCAGGCTAGCATTTCCTACACAGTACAGCATGATTTCTGCCAGATATTACAGAGAGCAATGTAGGTGGTGGGGTCAGAAGGTGCTTTGCATACACAGGTTCACTCCAGGGCAGCTTTTCATCACCCTCTGTGGTCAGAGCTGCCCAAGAGCAACACAGGCATGGTGGGCTGCAAAGGCAAGAGCCAGCATGGGGGCCCTGGGGTCCCCTGGACATGTTGATCCACTGATTTTTTTGAGATGACCAAAGCAGCATGACACCTTCCCAAGGAGAGTGGCAGAGCCACCACAGCCAGGTGACAGCGGGTCTGTGCCTGCTCTGCAGCTACAGGGAACACCCAGTGGGCTCAGTGCCAGGGCACGCTGGTTCGGGAAGAAATTCGGAGTTTGTGCTGCTGCTGATACAGGTGTTTGCTATAAGGGAAATGGGAATTACTGCAGAACAAGAGCAAGGGGGTGCAGAGGCACTTTGGAACCTTTATACACTTAAAGCATGGACATCTGTCACCACACAGGGAGTCGGTGACCGAAGGTGTGCATCCAGGGGCAGGATTTGAGAGCTGGGAGCCCCTGCCCCCAGGCTCAATTAACGCCGCCTGCCTCAGTGCCAGTAATACCATTTCCAGCCATGACAAAGGCTCCGGGGCAGCAGCTGCAGGGGATACCCGGAGGGGCGCCCAGCACGCTGCGCCCCTGCCCTCCCACGGGTGGGCTCCAATCTCGGCTCCCAGCCCAGCCCCAGCGGATTTTCTGGGATGTTTTCCCAGTTTCCACAAGAGGGCAGCGGCACGACACGGACGGGACGCTCCGGTGCCTCGCCCGGGCTCTTGCCTGCCGAAGAGACGCGGCTGATGGCTGATGCACATCTCCCCGGAGATGCCGGCGCCGGAGCCCTGTCTGTTTCTGCAGAAATAAACTCCTTTTGCTGAAAAAGGAGATTTCCTGGACTAGCTCTGCGGGGCTGCAGGGAGGGGACCGGGCGAGCCGCAATGGGTGCAGAGGGGCTGCCACTGTCACCTCTTTCCTCCAGGCTGCACATCCTCCTGCACAGCCCAGGCAGGGAGCAGGAACCCTCAGGAGCTGCTCCTCTGAGGAAAGGGCTTTGCTCCTAGCAAGCCCTGATGCGGGGAAAGACCTCGCTGGGAAGAGATAAACCAGTGAAAGTAATGCCCCGGTAATAGAAACATGAATGGGAAGCACACAAAAGCCACCCAGGCTCCCGTCTGGACTGAATTCCCGTCACGAAGGGAAGCCTTTGACCCTCAGACCTGCTTTTTGGAGCTCAGGTCACCTTTCAGTGAGTGATGAGGCTGCTTGGTCAACAACTACATCTGGTGCCTCAGAACCTGGTAGACCAGGCACTTGATGCTGTGGGCTTTAGGCAGAGAAAGAAAATTTTAGTAGCTACTTGGGTGAATTTTTTTAACCCCGGTGAGCATGTAGAAAGACCACTTAAATCAGTGGTGTTGCCCTGTTCATATGGAACCCTGGAGCATGTCAGCTCATTTCCTCTAGATTATCTTGATCTTGCTGGACACTGAGTGAGTGTATACCAAAGCATGAGGTGCATCAGAAATGCCAAAACAGTAACAGATTGTCTGTCAGGGCTGTCATTCTGTCATGAAATATGACATGCATCCCGCCCGGGAGGAAGGACTGGATTGTTGTACACTTCAGTGCCAGCTGAGGCCAGGCAAGATTATTCCTCATTTCAGAGTCTCATTGATCAGACTTGGAGGATACATTTCTGCAGCATAAAAAAAAAAAATGTGGCAAAAGTCCCATATCACCTACCTCTAGCTCTACCTTTATATAAAGCACGTTGCCATTTCACAGGCACATCTGTGAGGAATTTCCCTTCTGCGAATCCAATTTCCTCTCACTTTTGAACAAAAATGCATCTCTGACGTGAAGGATGCAAAGGTAGAGACAGCATGGCTCGATACAGAGCAACAGGGAATTTGCCAAGCAGCATCAAAATGAAGAACAAACAAGAAAAATAAAAGCCAATTTAATGCAGAGAATTTATCAAAGGAGAAAAATGCTTCTTGAGCAGCATCACTGATTGCCCTTCTGTGGCTGTGGCCAGAGGGACACTATGAGCATGACAAAGGAACAGAAATGACAAAGTAAACACAAGTAACAAGGTGGGAACAAGCCTACGGACTGATGAGAGCTCCCCATGCTCCCCACCACAAGCCTCGACCAAGCATCAGCCAGGACATAACTAATGTGGAGTGGATGTAATATCTCCGGAGGAGATTGCACGTGGTGGACTCAAGAAAAACAGGAGAGACTGCTTTGTTTTCCTCTTGCTCAGTGATAAATGAGACCTGACACCCTTTCCCAAAGGCTGAATTCATCAGCTCCAGAGCTTACAGGTAATTAGATCTGGAGTCATGGTGGGACTATCTCTACCAGTTGTTTTGCTCCTTGTGCATTCCTTGGAATCCTGTAACCAAACTTCCCAGGAGCAACAGTAAAACAAAAGGAGCATTTTCTTGTGTTACACCCTTCAGCCCAGCAGTCATCCAAGTGTTTGGTAATTATAGCTGTGGAGGAGCCCAGCAGAGCCACTGAGCAGCTCAGGGCAGTAGAAGTCACAGCTTCCACAGAGGGAAACAGAAAAATCATCTCCCAAGATGTACTTCAGCCATAGTATCAGCAGTAACACTTCAGCACGTGACAACATCTCACTAAGAAAAGCAAATCTTAATGAAGGGTTGACTGATATGTAGACAGTCAGAGTCTGGAAACAAGCACTATAGCCTAAACTTGCAGTATTTTGGAAAGTCTACAGCTGCCAATCAAGTGGACGCTTTCTCAGATGAGTGTTTCCAGGCTTTCTTCTCAAAAGGGATCCTGCAGACACCCTTTCCTTGCACACTGGTCTTCTCCATCTTTTTATACCATCTGGGTCCCCTCCAGGGTTCAGCTGCTCATTTGATCCTACTCCACTCTCAGATCTGCTTCCTCAGCCTCAGAAAAGCCTTGGACAGTGAAATCCCCAAAGTCTGACAACTGCCTGTGAAGTCACCTTTTGATCTCTTGGTAGTCTGCCATCTCCAGCAAGGGGCATTTGGTGGGAACTAGAAAAATCCAGAGCCAGGTGGTTTGGGGAAGCTGTATGAGGGTTAAATGCCCCCACCATGGTGCATGACAGGCAACCTCCACAAATGAAGACAAACCTGGGGATGAAGCAGTCCAGATCTCTTATCTCCCAGTTGTATTTTGGACAAGAGAATCTTTAGTCCTGTATCCTTAAAGGAGGACATGTGTAGCAGGCTCTGTAAGACACCCTTGAATTGCAGAGCAAAACCAGGACATAAGAGCAGTGTCGGGACTGTCGGGTGATCCTCAGCAGCCAGGAGCTGAACCACAGAAGATGCTTGTTGAAGTCTGTTAAATGACAAGACAATGTAATCCAAACATGTCCATCACCTTCAAGCAAGGGCTCCGTGACACATGTAAAATTGCTTTTGTTCACTCAAAAGATCAATATTGTCAGGATGAAATAAAATGTCAGCCAGCATGAAGAACTCCACCTGACCACTGACAGTCAACAGGCAGAAACTCCCTCTTGTAAAAATACTATGAAAAAAATCCTGCATATGCAGCCACTCCCCAAGTCACTGTATTTGGACTGTTCTCTCCAGGAGCAGTAGATCATCTGCAGATTTCTTGGAAGAACAAATTTCTGTGCACATGGTGTATTCTGATGCAGGAAATTCCTCAGATTTAATTGGGTTGTTTTCTATTAAATCATCATGGCTAATCAAACAGCCAGAGTCCCATCTGAAGACCACACTCCTAGATGAACATCAGCATTTATTCCACATCAGGACTTCCCTCAGAACAGACCTGTTGTCAAAGGCAGCTTCTCATTTCGCTGATCTAAAAGTCTCTGGTCCTTCAGCAGCTCCTTCCCCTCGCCCCTGCATGTCTGCTTTGTTTTGCACTGGATTTAACTTTGCATATGTGGCTTGGTGTAGGTTTTTTTAATGTAACATCAAATCTCTTAATTCTCTGACCCAGAAAACAGAGACAATCCTCATAAAAATCTGGGACAAAGAAGATGTAGCTGGCACGTGCGCAGCAGCAAGAGATTGCGAAACTCCCAAATCTACCCATTTAAAGTGATTTTGATTAAAGAAAGCATTTTGAGAACTGTTGCTGTCAGATCTCAGGTTATTTTGAAATCAAATCCTTAGCTTTCAAGTCCTGCTCTACTCCAAGCAAGACACTTTAAAGAGTGATGATGTGGTGGCCCAGGTTCCCCATCACCCGAGATGTGAGGGCTTTTCCCTCCCACACTGTCACCTCCACGGGCCAGCCAAGACCCCAGACCCACACAGGGTACATGCCTGCTCCCACAGCATCCAGAAATAAAGGTTTCCTCAGCCACAGCACGACCTTTCCCGGAGCCACACAGCCCATTCCTGCAGCACTGTTGCCAATGAGTAAATAATGAGAAATTAGTGCATGGCCCCAGTGATGAGTCAGAGTGAGCTGCTGCTGGCACCACTGAACCTGCCAGGACAAACAGGGTGTCACAGACATCCAAGCCCCCCAGTTTCATGATGATGTCACTTGTGTCACACCATGACCCGCAAGGTCCCACCAGTGAGTCACACCCAGACTCCAGACCAGGAGAGCCCCATCCGATGCCAGGCAGGGATGGGAACACATTGCATCTCATGTTGCCCCTTTGCACGTTTAATTAAAAGATGGAGCATAACGAAACATTGCAGGCTGAGTCACACAGGCAGTGATCTCTCCCTTCTGAGGGCCCCAGGAGATTTCAGGAGCAAAAGGAGGCATGGAGGGACAGCTCCACTGCATGCTGCCCCCAGGGAGGGAGGGTCCAGCCAGACAGGAGCTTCTTCTAGAACCCAACACAGCACCAAAGATGAAGAGCAAAGCCACGGCAGGAGCTCACTACTCCATCCCCAGCACCAACTGTGGGGAAGTCCCTGGTGACAGCAGGGTTTCACCCACTGGCTCTGAACCCTTCTCAAAGGCAGAGTCTCATTAAAGCGGGTAATTTGGACTGACTAGCCTGGGTAATTCCCACGGCTGGGCCCACAATAGCAGCCAAGCCCAGGAGGAAATTGCATTACTGTACATGGAGGTCTCAAATCTGAAAAGGAAGGAGCGGTTCACACCAGCCAGGGCTTTAATACCAGATTAAATGCTTTCACAGCAGCCCGGCTGTTCGAAAGCTTCCAGCCAGCCTTTTGTCAATTTATTTTGCATTGTACTTTGGCTTCAAGAGGTACCTTAAAATGTAACCAACAGCACTTTATTTTTAATATGGTAGCTTAGCACTCTTGGAGGGAATTCATGGACTTGTGATGGACACTGCTCCATATGGGAAGACATGAAGTGCTTTAATGGCAGAGGGGCCAAGCTAAGCTCCTCTCTCCAACACTGTTGGCCTGAATGCATTATTGTTTAGGGAATCTATTAAGCATTTTGTCCTTAAAGACTCGCCATTTTAGGAGGCTGAATGAAGCTCCAACTGGAATTATCAATTTTTAATTTCCCCATTAGCAGAAACAGAAGTCTGGTACTTTCCCCTGATAGAAAGAACAGCCTATATTCATACAAGGATTTTACTTTCAGAAGCTGATTATTCCAAGCTTTGAACCAGGAGCTAAGCCTTGTCTCAGAGACATGCCCAACACCAGGTGCTTAAATGCAGCAGTTCAGGAGAGGTCCTGGCTGACTCCAGGCAGGTGGGAGCAGGAGGGTGGCTGGACCAGGATGGACAGCAGCATGCAGGCATCTGGCAGCGACAGCAGCCAGCAGGATGCTCCTACCCTTCTGGAGGCAGGAAAAGCACCTCAGAAACAGCAAGGATGAACCTGTACCCCAGTCATGAGCCGGCTTCTACTTTGAAATTCAGCACCTGTGAGCCACGGGGCACAGACTGACTCCTGCTCACTGCTGCTCCTCCTGCCCCCCTCCTCTCCCTGACGTGGGGACACAGAGGAATCTCTGTCTGTCCCCCCTGCCCACCGCAGCCAGCTGGGGGGGCACACAGCCTCGTAGGGCTCTGTGCCACCCCGCTCTCCCCACAAGTGCATCCTTGTCATTCAAATGAGAAGCTGCCACAAAGGCGAGGGCCCTGCCCCGAACAAAGAGCCGCTTGGGACGGCAGAGGGGGACGCGGATCCCTGGTCTCCACCGATGAATGCAAATGCCTTCATCCCCTGGGAGCAACTTCTCCGGGAACAACACAGACAGGGCTTTGTGAGCAGGAGGCTGAGAGAGGCATCGGTCATACGCAACCCCCCAAGAATGCCCAGCAATCCCCAGCTGGAGAAACGCCCCGGGGGCACGCACAGACCTCCCCTCTCACCCCTGGCCACCAAGTCAAGAAGAAGCCGCTCACAGTCTTTTTTCACCCATATTCTTGCAACCAAACTAAAACTTTCCTGGCACTCCTGCATCCATTGGCCATTGACACCAGAGCCCATTTCCACACAGGATGCTCTCAGTGAGGCCACCACCACCGACCCACTGCCAACTCCTGTCCTGCAATGCCAGGGCAAAGCAACTCCCTAGGGCAGAGCATCTCCCTTGGGGCCAAGCTCGCTCAGCCTCGGGCACCAGCCCACCCCCAGGCCACAGCTTTTGCCCTGCCACAGCTGTGCACCTGCAGGAACAGGCAGGAGCTGCCTGTTTAACAGTCGGCTCTGTTACAAACCAGCCAATCTCCGGGTCAACACCTCCGGTGTTCAAACTCCGCACACCGGCTCCTCTGAAAAGTACAACTTGAAGGCAGATCTCCCCCCAGACCTGGTTCAAAGCCCACTGAGGTGAGAGCTCTCATTACTCAGTTACTACTAACGTATAGAAAGGTTTTTGCTGCCTGCACCCCCGAGACACCCAAGCTCAACAGCCATAAAAAGATGCAATTTGTGAACGCTGTGGCAAGGAGGGGTTGGGGGTTTATCGTAAAGGCAGCAGTGCAAAATGCAAAGTCGTAAATCTCAAAAGCAGTGGACTAAAATTCAGTGGAATCACTCAAGTCAAGCTCTGTTCCATCTGCTATTTTATGCCCTCTTTGTTAGAGCAGCTAATGGAGAACAATAAAAACATTAATAATCAAGTTAGATTTATAAACTGGGCAGGATATTCCCCTAGTAATGAAATCTGGAGAATCATTCCATGCTATATTGCTTTGGGCAGCACTCTAACAAGAACTGCCTTTGAGTTATAGCCCTCTTTCGTTTTGCTGAACTTTAATTTGGCCCAGCACCACTGTTTAATTTAAAACAAACTTAGAGCAGGAGCGGAGCAGAGGACACAGATCAGAGGCACAGTCCTGCTTGGCACTGAAAGCCTCTCAGCTGCAAGGGGGGGGGTGTTTGGGATGTAAAAGCTCTGTTGACATTGTGCTCTGTTTACTGCAGAGAATTACTGGATATAATTTTCCAAGGTTAGCAGAGCTTTCTATTGCCATGGTTTCATGCTTCCTAGTTTTCAAATATTTGATTGAAATGCCTCACAGATCTTTAATTTCTTAGTTGCTTCATAAAGAGGATGTCAAATAATTCTTCTTGAGGCTCTCACTTCCCACATAGTGGTAGTTTCCTGACAAACACCTCTGAAAATACGTGGCATCTTGTGCTCTCTGCTGCTCATTAGAGGGCATAAGCACAACCTTGATTTACATTCATCCCCTCCTGAAGCCCACCAATGCTGTCTCAAGCTGGAGAGATTATTTGCAAGCACACCCACTGAAGGGGAGACAGCACCCAGGCACCCATCTGATACCCTAAATTTAGGCTTCCCTGCCTAAATAAGGCTTCATTTCATGGAATCTCCCCTCCTCCTGCAGTTCACTTCTCTGTTACCACCCTCCGTGGCACCTTCTGCTTTGAGAGATGGCCCCAGCTCTTCAGCAGGGTTTGGAGCTACTGCTCAAACCCAGACCAGGACTAAAAAGGTTTCTTAGTGCCTGAAAGTTGTTAGCAGCAACTAATAAGCCCCTCGAGTATTACCATTTACCCTGTAAAAGCTGAGCACAGCGCAGATACAGTAGCAAGGATAAAAGCAGGTCAAAGACAAAGTTTGAGTCAAATTGATTGGGGCAGAATACATCAATTCGTGTGCTGTTCACATGAAATATTAATTCCAGCTTTAACATTTGATTATGGGGGAAAGGAAATGCACCATAATTATGCAGGTGTACCTTATATTCACCACATTTCTTACTCTACCAGGAACTGATGAGGAACAATATGCTTTGTCCTTCCCAGCAGGTGCCTGAGCCAGAGCCTGCAAGCCCAAGCACAGGCTTGGTGGCCAAGCCTCAGTGGCAGAAGCATCGTCCTGGCGCACTGCTCTGTCCGAGCCCTGCTCATTAGATAACCCAGCCATGCTGCAAACCCTCCCTCCTTCACAGCACTGCACAGCCAGCAGTTTGAAATTCGCTGAATTTCAGGGAATTTCTCCAAATTGGCGGGTCCAGCCCCAGGACTGCCCGCCCACACCCAGCCACAGATGGCTTTCTGACAGCCAGGTCTAACATAGTCATGGGGCTTTCTCTGAGCTACAAGAAACTTTTCCTCCTCCAAGAGAAAAGCCTCCATCTCTCCCCTCTCACAGGAGATGGCATGAAGCTATAGAGACCTGCTGGCACTGTGAGCCGGCTGGGACATGACCTAAGCTCTCGATGCCTGCTAAAACCTGTCAGCTCCCTGCAAACTGAGCAGGCACCTGCGAGTGGAGCAACAGGACCACAAGGATATCTGCAATGTGCAGACCACCGCAACGAAGCCAACCCTCCACCTCCTGCCGGCACAGAGCAGCCCCTAAAGCATCCCCGAGCACGTCCCAGTCCCCAGCAATCGCTCTGACTCCAAAGGTGCCATTTTACCCTGCTTGCTGCTGGAGTTTGTGTGGCTCCATGGCAAGCAGAGAGCCCTCGAGACAGGTCAGCCCTTTCCCAGCGCCTGAGAAATCACCATCCATGTGCAAAAGCTGGTGGGGCCACCACCCCGCGATGCTGGGCTGGGGGAAAGTTGGGTCAGCGTGCTGGGGTGCAAGGGGACACACCGGGTTTAAAGGAGGGGGACCGGCTTCCAAAGGGCTCGGTGCAGAGTGTATGGGGTGGGGGGCAGCGGGTGCAGGGGGGGATAAACAGACCCTGCCGTGTGCACGGTAGGGCAGCAGGTGCAACGAGAAGCACGACGTGGATAACGATGGAGGGGGCAGCGGGTGTGAATGGGCCCGATCAGCGGGAGCAGGACGGAGGGCACTGGCGGTAAGGGGGGCACCGGGCAGCGCCGGCGAGCGCTCCCAGCCGCCGGAGCTCGCCCGGCGATGCCCGGAGATGCCCGGCGATGCGGGAGCACCCGGGGCGGCGGGTGCCGGGGGAAAGGGGAGCGGAGAGGAGCGGGGGGCCGCGGGGATAACTCACAACTCCGCGGGTGATGTCCTCCGCCGCGGGGGTCGGCGCCGCGGGCGCTTCTTGCCACGCCAGGCACAGGGCGAGCACGAGGAGCATCTCCCGGCGGCGGGCGCGGTGCCGGGCGGCGGGGCTCAGCATCCCCCCGCGCACCGCACCCGGCCCCGGCCCCGCGCTGCGCTCCGCCGCGCTCCGCGCCGCATCCGCGCCCCCGCCCCGGGCTGCGGCCGCCGCCGGGGAGGGAGAAAGGGAGGGAGAGAAGGAAGGAAGGAAAGAGACCGGGGGGCTCCGCTCCGTTCCGCGCCGCTCCGCCAAGGATGGAGGCGGGGGGCTCCGCTCCGCCCCGGAGCGAAGCGGGGGGGACTCCGGTCACATCGCCCCGCTCCCGCACCCCGCGGAGCGGCAAAGTTGCTGCGGGCGCTGGCGCGGAGCAGAGCGCGGACCGGCAGCCACGGATGGTGCGGATGCTGCTGCTGCCGCTGCCGGGGGTCGCCGCGGCTCCGGCGCTGCTGCCATGCACCCCTCTGCGGCCGGGCAGCGGAGGAGGAGGAGGAGGAGGAGGAAGGGATGCTAATGAGGGAGGCGGTGTCAGCGCTCCGGCGGTGCGGGGGGGCTCGGCACAGCGCGGTGTGAGCGCGGCGCTGCGCCCAGCACCGGCACCAAGAACCAGCACCACGAACCAGCACCAGCACCGACCCCGCTCCCCGTGCGGAGAGTGCGCTGCGCGGGCACAGCGGGCTCGGTCCCCCCGCTTCGGTATCTGCGTCTGGCAGAAGGAGATCAGCGCTCCGACACGGTTCTTTTCAAGCATCAACATTTAAGTACCAGCCTCATCTCCCGAGTTGTTTAAAGACCCTGAGGTTGGAGCATCCCCGGCTGACATCCCGTCTCAGAGAGACGAATGTCTGGCTTGTCCCCATAAACAGCATAATGGGATCCTATGGCCTCTGCAGCGTGTCCTCCCTCGAGAGCTGTGAATCTGCCACATAGCTCCCACAGGCCAGATGGCAGGGGACACCCTGACGGCTCCAGCTCCTGCCAGTTCAGTAGGAACATGTACTTCCTACTCAGCATCTGCCTTCCCCAGTTCCTATTGGCACATTATTACAGTCAGCAGCACTGCAAACGATCTTTAAAGTAGTTTTTGTTTGCTTGGTTTGTGTTTTTAATGCATTTACAGTTTCTAAGATAAATAACAAGTAGAAATAATGAAGAATTGGCAGAGATAAAAATGCTTCTAGGTGCTGCTGGGGCAAAAATGTAATGGACATTGATATGACATCTTCTGCACAAATAGATGAATTTGGCAATGAATCATAGCTGCTTCTGGAGATATTTAATATCAAACAAGACTAGAGCAAAGCAGTGGAGGAAGAAAGAAGAAATCTTTGTCCAAAAGAAATTGGTTAAAGAGAATTAACAGGGAGATCCCACTTCCTGCAGGCAAGTTTGCACTACCCTGTGTCCCTGTAAACTGGACTGAATTTACTGCTCCAACACCAGAGAAATCAGAGGGGAAAGCCCTGTATTACAGGACTCAGAGCCCCACCAACTAGACCTACCTGTTGTAGCTCAAGGGCTGTTATGTCAACAGCTTTGCCCCATATTAAAACCAAGTTCAGCTTCCTAAACAGACCAGGAAAGCCCAGCCTCTGGTTCCACAGGTGCCGAGAGAAAGTTTCCACAGGTCAGGCTCTTATTGTGCCCAGGTGCAAGTCCCTGTCGCTGGGAAGTGGTTCTCCCTCTCCCTACATCCCCCTCTACTCTACAGGACTCAATTCCACCTCTATGCATCTCCTGCTGCTCCCGCCTTGTCCTGTCTGTCCCGCAGCTGCTGCTGCCCTCAAGGGAGGGCTCTTTCTCACTTTCAATAACTGTTACAGCAACCCTGATGAGACAAGGGTTGTTATTTGCTCTGTTCCAGACTCCACTGTGCTAAGCAGAAAGCAGCAGCCACCCACCACCCCTCAACCTTTTCCAGGTTTTCCAACAGAGAAGCGATATTCTGGGCAGTCAGGCCAGCCTGACATTGCTTAGCAACATCACACATAGTAATTTCCTGCTAAGCAGTTCCAGAATATCATCTTATTAGGGATCATTTTTCTTGACAGTTGACACGACTGTGGGCAGATCAGAGCCATCCTCTGAGGAAGGCAGAGGGAGCACAGCCATGCAGGGCAGGGAGGAGTGAGCCACAGTGTCTCAAAATCCCAGAGTTTGGGACAAACCTACAGCCCTCAGGGTGAGCAGCTTCTGGAGTGGCAGCACCGACAGGGTGAAAACTGCCAGCACAAGTTCAGTGACACGTCATGGGCTCAGCGTTATCACTGGCAAATGCTTCAGCAGCACCTGAAAACTCTTTCTAGGGATTTTGGGCTCTGAAAACTACTCAGCATTAAAAAAAAAGCCTGTCCCTCTGCATGACACAGTTTGCATGCCAGCCTGGTCCCTGTATTGGGCAGCCTGGAGCTCCAGGGCTTGGTCCTACCCCACACTCATAATGCTCCCTCTCCCATGCTGGCCACACCATCCTGTAGCAGCAAGGTTACCTCAGCTGCCTTCCTTGCATTTCTGGAAGGTGCTGCACACTCCACACTGACCTCTAATCCCATTTTTCAGAAGTGGGCAGTGAAGGATAAAGGTTCATCATGAGCTGCCTGTGAACTGTTAGACCAAAGATAAAGGCTTGAGCCCACTTCAGCTAAGTTTTGCTCTTAACTTCAAGGGGTCAAGATTTTAGGGCACATGCTACCATTTCATCTTCCCCTCCTAGGTCATCCTCTCACAGCACCACATCAGGGACAAAAATCTGCACAGTTTGTCAGAGCAGGTGTTTTAAGCAGGTTGACAGCAGGGCAAATGGAAGATGCTGCTCTATGTCAATGTGCTTTAATCCTTTCAGATTCCTTCCTGCGGCATCAAATGCAAGAACATACTAATTTTCACCAAATGTAGAATATACTAAATTTGCATGTTGCAAGAGAATAATTTTTCCACAGCCATTTCTCACATACAGGTCCAGGCTGTAATCACAGAGTTTGGGGTATTTGTAAAACATTTCACTGCAGCAGACTCGACCCAGCTGCCAACTCCATCCACCCACTGAGGAGCACTGTGCAGAAGCTCAGCTTCCCACCAGCTGTCCATTATACAGCCTCCTGCCTTCAGCATAGCAGGAAGGGGTTTCACCCCAATGGGGTAGATGAGCTTTTGTGGAACAGATGGTCAGATGGCCCCAAGCAATGTCAAAAAAAAATGAATTAAAAAATTATGTCTTGTATCATGTATCCTGGTAACATCCCTGGTGGGATGGGCAGCATCCTCTGTCATGCTCAGTGAAGCACCTCAGCTCAGGATCCCTGCTCACATCCCAACTGTTTTGGTGTGGGCTTGTTTCCAGGGCTGTGATCCTTCCTCTGACTGGGACTGGAGCAGAGCCACATGCAGGGTAGGAGCGGAACAGTTTCACAAATCAGACTGAGATTGTCAAAGAAAACAAACAACCCATCCCACAAAAACCTCAGAGTTTTTAGGTGTCCAAATTCCACTGGATTCTCCAGCCTCTGACCTCTGCACCTGTCAAGACCCGCCCTGTTTCACCATCTGCCCAGGTATTGGTTATTAGCACCTGTGCTGTGAGAGCACCTCAGAGCCAGCCTTGCACCACAAGGACCTGCAATGTGCATGATTATTTACGCTGGATGAGTAGATACTTGGTTCGTGCCCTTACAATATTCAATTTCCAACAGGTTTATAAACAATTTTCACAAGCACTTACAAGAGAAAAGCGTAGATTTCTATGCATTACTCAAAAATGGTCACAAATTACAATACCAAAAGAATCTACAACCATGCCATGCATAAACAGCAGGGGGGGATTCTTTCCTAGTTTAATTTTATTGCACAAGACTTCCTCCTCCAAGAAAACACTGCTTGATGAAGACCCAAAGAAATTATCAGAGAAGCTCTAAACCCTATGTTTGTGTATATACAGGATATACTCTCAAATTTAAGCATATGAGTAATCACACTGACTTCACTCTAACCAAATGAATGTAATAAAAGAGCAGCTCTCCCTGGGAAGGTGGAAGCTGTGCCCAAAATAAGAAGGCAGATTGTGTGGATGCCATCAGCTCCTTACAGCTACACAGAGCAGAGCTGGACAATAAGAAGAACCCAGTTAGAACAGACTGAACTGTGAATATTTTTTCTCTTCCCTTTTCAATCAGTAAAAAGCCCACCTCAATGATACAGGTTTAACTCCATGCTCAATGTCATAAGAACTAAGAGAGGGTTGATGGAATTTTCATGCCATTCATTACCCAGGCAAGCTGCTGAATAGAATTTATTTAAGGCAGGAGCAGCGTGATGATTTTAATTCTGTTAAGTGTAGCTTCCAAAATGCATTCTTTATGCTTCATTTATTGCAAATGAATGACTCAGTTAAAACAGCATTTCAACACATTTTAGCCAAAATATTTGCTTTGCACAACAACAAAATAGACATAACTGTAAGCAGCTGTAAGTAAGAGCAAGCAAATAGATGGAAGGAACAGATAGCTATTTATGGTGATACCTACAGCCTGTTTTAGCACAAAACTTTTATGCTAAACAAGAAATGCTAGTAAAGCTGATTTGCAAGTTTGCATTTCTCTGATCTGCCTGTAATTGTCAGTGTTTGGAAAAACCTGTAAACAAGTACACAATTTGTTTTCGCTCCACATACATTCCAGCCAAATGCACTTACTTAAAATATTTTCACCTTTGTGCACTGAGATGGTGAGTACAAATTTAAAGTGTCATTATCTTCTAACTGTATATGCTAAGTGCAAGATGAAGGTTTTTCCCCTCAGTGTCTTTATCACAATTAGCATGTACAACAACATCCAGACAATTTAATTTCCCAATTACACAGCTATACCAAGAATATCCTTTGCATTAAATATGAAGCAGTTCTTATCAGTAGATATTCTAAAACTTCTTCTGCCCTGTTGTATCACTGCAGATGCTTGTATTTTGGCTAGTCAATAAATGAAAATTTTCTGCCCTATCAAGCAGGGAGACAGAAATTGCAGTGCTGCAGAGGAGGGGGCTGGGGCTGTTGCCCTGGCCCCTCACTGGGAGCAGCCGCTCTGATGGCACTCTCAGCATTCCCAAGGGGCACCCACGCACCACAGACTTATTTCTGAGCACAAGTGGTGAACTAGTTTACACTGCAAAGTCTGAAAACGAGGACATTTTTGATATTGCCCTGCTGTTCTCTAGAAGCTTTGATAGCTGGGGTCGGGGGGGAGGGAATAAATTGGTCACGAATATAATTTGCTTGCTTGTAATAAATATCATCCAGAAATTATTTATTTGCTTGCCTGCTTTTAGGACTGTTGGGTAACCAATAATAATGAAAAAAGGCAATTATTTTGCCAAGACCAGTAGTAGACACATAGTTACACATGTTAAGTATTACTCATGGGAAGTTTAGACATTCTTTTCCATGATTAAAACCAAAGTGGATCAGGGCATTTACAGATGGCTCAGGAATATACATGTTTGTTTCTTTGTTCTCTGATTGAAAAAAAGATAATAAAAAACCCCCAAAACTTACTGACACTTTTTCATGGCTTAAAAATAAAGGATGGAAACCAAAGTCTGAAAGGCCAGGGAAATCAGTAGTTTCCTGCAGGCCAGGGAGATGCTCACAGTGTTCTTGTTCATAACCATACACTGGCACAAAGGACCTCCAGCACCTCACGGATGTCCATCTGCCAGCTCCACCTCCACAGGCTGAGACAGCACTATTATTCCACTGCAGTCCACTAACAGCACAGCTTAGTCCTCTCTCACTCTAAGGTCTAAATCGTGCAGATTTCTCTCACATAACACCTGAAAAGTGCAGCCTTCCTGGCTTCCCCCACAGCTGCAGCTCCCTCCAGCCTGCTGCTTCTCTGCTGGAAACACCTTTTATCCCCCTGCCAGCCACATTCCTGTAGGAAATCCTGTTTCAGAGGTTTTTCCAAGCCTAACACTCTGACCATCTCTCAGCACTCCTCTTGAGCAGCATTCTCTGTGGAATTCTTTCTATCAGATCAAACATAAACTGCTCCTCTTTATTTCAAAGATTTTCACAGACAATCCTGCTTTGTCTTTTATTGCTCATTTAGCACCAAGAAATCAGTTCCTTCCTCCACCTAGCCATGAAATTCACCTCTCCTTTCCTTTCCTGGGTGCTTAAACATCAATGCTCCCACTTCCTCCTGTGCTGCTCCTTCTGCCTGGGGATTTTTCCTTCTATGCAAGCTCAAGGCAGGCATGCCACCCTCCCACCGCCTATTATATGTACCCTGTAAGATCAGGACACCACCACTCCATCCCAGTATATTTTTCCAGTACAACTGTACTCCAAGAAGTTAAGCAATATTATTTTGTAATATCCTTTGTCTCCCTTGCTTGCAGACGTGTCTTATTTTCTGTCTTCTCCTGGGTAAGTTCTTTATTCCAAGAGGAAGGCATTTAATACAAGGTCATCTCAGTCTACTGCTGGACTCCCTTGGTGACATCAGTGATGGCTACAATACCTAAAGACTCAGCTCAAGGGCACATTGCCACTGAGCAGACACAAGCACACACCACCTAGCACAACACTGGCCACTTCTGCCTCCCTGCTGCATCATGTACTTCTCACAGAGCAGTCTTTAAGGCATTAACACCCATGAATTATAAAACAATACAAAAGAAGCTCATGTTCTCCAGGCTTAACTTCTCTGCAGTGTCCCCAGTATAGCAAAGCCTCCATCAAGACCTTGTAATAACAAGCCAGGCAGAAGGACAGACCAGACTGCCATGTTAAAGCAAACTAAAGTGTAATTTTCTCTTCACTAGCAGCATTCCCATTCTTGTTCCCATTGCTTTTTAATAACAACCCATGAAAGGATGTTGATGTCTTGTTTAAGCAATGATGAGAAGTTCAGATGTTAATTAACCAGAAGTAGTACATAGTCACTTTACTGAAAAAAAATGCCAACAAGAAAAGCAAACAAAGAAATTAAAAGCTATAAAGTAGCATTTGATGCAATTTCCCAGTGGAAAATAGTACTAATTTTAACACTACTTAGGCATAACAGACTGTCCTTTGGCCAGGGAAAACCACAAGCCCTTTGACCTGCTTTTATAATGCTTCAATACATGTTTGTGCTTTCTGTCAGTCAGGAAGACAGCAAATTATGTGGCCTCCATCAAAGGCCAGCAACCTGCTATATGCACACATACTCTGTACCCTACAGAGACAGATAGACACTTCAGTAATGGCAGAACATCTCATCAATTAAATGGAGCCATATATCTTCTTTCAGCATGTGACATGTTGATTGACAAGCTTTCTAGAGACCTGGCTCAGATAACTGGGGGGATTTTGCTGGCAAGGTCAGCAAAACTCCCATTGCACTGCTTTCCATCACAGTGCCACATAACAGACCTCACCTGCACACAGCACACCCCTGGCCTTGGATCCTTGTTCTGCTCTTCCTGCTTGATCCCCAAATTCTTCCTCTGCCCAACCCATCCCGCCAGTTCCATGAAGTCCCTGATAAATGGGTTTTCACTATATTCTGCTCCCCACTGGGTTCAGTTTTCTCCTCCCATTCCTGGCTGCTCCTCTTGAAGGGCAGTGGCTGCTTAATGTGCTGAGAGCCCTGGGTTTGAACTCTAGATAAACTCAGGTGTCCTTCACCTTCCAGTTCTACAAATCTCTTCTAGAGAGATGAGGATTACTTGGTGTTCAACAACCGAGCAACAAAGAGCATTCAGATGTTTTATGGGAAAGGACTTCAGACTGACCATACTCAGCTTTCCTAGGGAAAACATGACCAGAAAAGAAACTGTTCATAAAGATGGGACATGCAGAAAGGAGATTTAAATAGAAGATGTGAGCCAGGTGGTATGGAAAGCTGTAAAAATAGTGAAGAATTTAACCCCATTGCCCACCAGACCAAGAGGCTCTCAGGACTAGATCAGGCATGGCTGGTGCAGGACGATAGAGAACAGTCTCCTCATGGTGTTCCTAATCTTGTTGTACATTTTATTTTTTATTCTCCTCATCTGACCTTGATCTTCTTGCCTGAAGATCTTCATGAAGAAGTGCAAAAGGTGAGGAAAATCAGCCATAGCCTAAAGCCATTGCTGCACTCACACAGATCAGTCCAAATTTCTCCCCCTACAAAATGGGATTTAGGAGACTGAATTTTCAAATTCAACTTCTTCAGTAAGCAAACAGCCTTTAAGACATGTTTAAGCCACAGGTTTACATTCAGAGCTGAACACTTACCAAATTACATGTCCAGGAGTTTTCCCCAGCCCAGCTGGTTACAAAGCCCAGCTGGCAACTACAGGACCTGTTTTGAAACATCAGCAAAACCCAGGGATATTTTGGAGCCAGTGTTGCAAATTCAGGGCTTTTCCTTGCTATAAACAATTCATCTCTTGGAAGTGCACTGCCCACAAAGCTAACGTGGCCCTTAGCAGAGCTAAGCACCACCTAAGGACAGCTGCCAGTGCTGCTCAGCTTCCCTGCTAATGCCCTAATGGGAAAGCCCTGCATCTCTCAAGCAGAGCTATTTCAGTGCATTAAATCCAGACAAATCATTACCTGCAAGGGCTTCTTGCTCCACAGCTTCATCTAGACCTTCTCAGCAAAGCAACAGCCTATGGAAAGTTTCACCCGCTTGATCAGTCCTCCCTGCTTGAAGCCTGAAGGAAGATCATCAGTTAAATAAGGCAAATCCTTCTATGAAACGTGTTCTTGGTGGCAATTTCATATTGCCTTTGCAGCTATTCTTCCCCATGGCAGCTGCCATCAAGGTTAAAAGTAAGCAGCTTCTGGTGGAAGAGGAAGGCTTTACTACTGGAAAGTCAAGGGCAAGTCCCAGGAGGAACATCCTTCTGTTACTTTGCTCTCCTCTGCATTGATGAAGGCAAGGAACAAAAGCCCCATTTAGACTGAGAGGATTATGCTTCTGTATGTTGAACTCATGTGAAATAAACAGTAGCACAATTTGTGGAGTAACTTTGGGAACTTAATTATTTCTCAGGATTCAACTTTAATGACTCCTCTCTACTCCATGGAGCCTAAGCAGCTAGTGGTGTCATGTTGCATTAGAAGTTGAAGCTGCAGCAGACAGAACAGCATCAGACCTGGACAAAAGTAAAAAATAAAAACCCCTGAATGCTTTTCCCAAGAACAAACACATGCATTAGCACAGTGCTTTGGAAATAAATTGCTCATGAACCTTCTGGCTTGAAGCTACCAGTAAATCTTCCTGTTTGCAATGATGCCCAGGTATATACAGCACAAAATCTCCCTGCTCTATTAAAGGTCTTACTGAAAAGTCTCCTTGTTTTACAGAAAAGCTCTTATTTACCCCTTTGTGTCCTCGGAATAACAGATTACCACAGCTCCTGGCAATCACAGCACAGCTCATCTCTATGTCCACAGTGCAGTATAAAGTGCATCATATACATTACCAGCTGTTACATAAACCAAACTTTCATTATGGTGGTGATAGCTGTGAGGTGTCCAAAGGGATGGTTTATACACAGCCTCTCTCTGTTATTAATCAAAGTACAATCAAATGCCTCTTTTTTTTTTAAACTTCACTAGAGAAATGTTTTATTATTTTTAAATCATCCAATACTTTACCACTAATTCCCTATGTTATTAAAGCTTGAATGAGGAGACTAAGGTCTAGCTCCTGCAAATCCTCAATCAATTGAGTCTGGGGTTTCTAAAGCCTCACTGCTGAGTGATTCAGACCTGAACTCACTGCCATTTGAGCAGTCAGAAGAGACTCCAGCGAGCAGGAGGCTCAAAACTCATTATCTGCTCATTATTGTCCCTGTTTTGTCCCAAGAACGGGCAGCTACATGGCCTGGGAACAGGATGGAGAAGGTGGGTGAGCAGGTGACACTTTGGCCTGGAGATGCCACATGAGACTGGGCACAACCATCAGCCCCCAGTCACCCTGACCTGACAGCAGCACCGAGTCTCTCAGGGGCTCCCTGAGGAAGATACAGACCAGAGCACGAGATGCTCAGTTAATGTGGTCATGTGTCTGTGGGAAGGAAGCTCCAGGGTCCCAGATCCACTGGCTTCCAAGGAATACCTTGCTCCTGAGCCACACCAGTGGATGAGCATGCTCTGCTCAGCTGTGCCTGTGTGTGGGAGCAGTCAGTGTGCATGGACAGGGGTGTGGGGGCTCAGAGCACCTCAATACCCAACTCCTGCCCCACAGCAATCCACGTTGTCCCAAATGCAACCCCTCATCCCACCAGAGCCATCCCTCAGGAGCTCTCAGTGAGCACAAGTCCTCTCCCAGGGAGCGTGAGAAACTTTCCCTGCCCAGGCCAAGCTGGCTGTCTCCTGACAGTAAAGCCACACTAATTGCTGTCTGGTACAATTAGGCTTAGTCCTACATGTAATTTAATTTGTGAGGATGCTGGCTCAGCACAGGAGTTCACCTGTGTTTGTAGCTCCTTCAATTAGTGGCACTCTGTAGTCACTCAGACAACGGCAGTGACAGGGCTCCATCTCACCCCTCCTGGAAGGAAGCTCAGAGGGCACAGGCACAGGTCTGGTGGGACTGGGGGAGGGACATAGCCACCCTCACCCCTGGGGGGATCTGCTCAGGGTATTGGAGCCAGGCAGGACATTTGGGATGAGCCTGCATGGCATCAGAGGTCACCAGCCAGGAGCCCTCTCGTTGCTCTTGTACCAAGGGTAGCTACTCTTAAGGGACAGGGAGAGATGGGTGGCAACAGACATGGGAGAAAAGTACAAGGAATAAGAGAAAACTCCCCAAAAATCCAAGAAGAATTGCCAAAAGAAGCCTGATATACAACCAGCCCAGGGCTCCCTTTCCATGAGGATTTTTTGGCTCATGAGACTTGGGTGACTCCAAAAGGCCTCTTGCTTCACCGAGAGCACCAGTTGAGCACTCTCAGATGCTGTGCTTACCTGAGGGAAAGGAGATGGGGAAACACTCAAGAAGTAGAAATCAGGATACAATTGATACAAATCAGTATTTGCTGGTGCACATGTTTCACTGATCTTTTTTCTTACAGGATCAGGAACGTCTTAGGTACCAGTTCTTGACTAAATAAGGTCTTCCAATATCTATCTTTCACATCCTTTGCTCTGCACACAGACACTAGATGTGAAAAAGCTATTGTATCCTCTGACAAGCTTTTCCAATGGAAAAAGAAATTGCCTATTTCCATAGGCTTTGAAAATAAAACCTATTTGGAAAATAGGAGACTTGCTGATTTGAAATTCATCACACCACCACACCTCCTGCTCCAAAGACATGCCTAAGGACAGAAAATTCAGAATATACAAAAATATTCTCAAACTTAGCCATGTCCTGCCTGTTTTGCTCTGATATTTGCTTCAAGAGCTGAGAATCACAAGGGCTGCTGCAGAGACTTTAAAGGTAGAAAAGATCCCTTTGGTATCTAGAGAGGCAAGTGGTCCCTTAGAGGGAGAAAGAAACAGCATTGTATCTAGAGAGAATAAGACAGATAGTGTTTTGTTTGTAGAAACTAGCAAAAAAAATCCCAAACAACCCAGCAGCTACAACAAGCAGAGAAATTAAAATAATAAATTATGTTTCCACCTCCTTTTGAATTATCTTGCCAAAACAAACACTTTTCCTTTATTCTGATTCTTAAAGGACAGCCATGAAGATTTAACAGTTACAAAAGAGCCATTTATTTCAAAAGGTTGTAGTAACAGATATATAATTTCATCAGTAATTGCCGGTGGGCAGCGGGAAGAGCTGCTGAATGTGCCATCAGCAGAGAGATTGAAGAGAGGTTAAAGAGGAGAGCTGGGAGAAGGCACTCACCTTCCCGAATGGGCCATAAACTCCACTGACTGACTGCAGCCAACTCAAAAGCAAGACTATTTCCACTGTGTAGCCAAATAAGAAGCAGGAGGCTCTCGGGAGCCCCGGGGATGCTTCAGAGGAGCAGCTGACGTCAAACGCTGTTTTATACAGAGGCAGCACAGTCACCACACACCACAGCCACAGTGATTAGCCCCATACTGGGAGCTGAGACCAGCACAAGTGTTGGCCTCCTTAGGCAGTACTGGGTCAGTAAATTGAAGTCTCCAGCACCAAAACCCCCAGTTTGCCCAAGTATTAGCCATTGACCTTAATTTCCCCCCTATCCCTCTTACATCACTCCCTGGCAAAGACGGGTTGTCTGGATACACCAAACCAGCTGATTTGCAGGTTTCCTGGTGCTCACCTGAGCCCAGGAGCTCTCAGGGACCTGGCTTAGTCTCATCAGCCTGTTCCAGCTGGACAGTAAGTGAAACACTTGGAAAAAGCTTACACAGCTACCTAGGAGCAGAGACATTGTGGCACCCCAACATTAGTATTGTGCCTTCAGCCAGCACATGACCAGAAGTCAGGATGGGGAGTGTTGTGGAGGAAAGGGAAGGTACAGCCTGTCCCAGCAATAGCACTAGGTCTGGGTTATAGCCAGTCACTCACAGGTCCTTGGAGCAGAGATTTTGTGCCTTCCCAAATGCCAGAAGGATGAAGTTCATCAGATGATGGCCCCCCCAAATCATGCTACAGCTCCCTGTGGCTTGGGGACAGGGACTAATGCCCTGCACAGGCACATCCTGGTTATTTGGTGCCCCAACACAGAGCTCAGGGCTGTGGGCATGCCTAGGGTGGGGGTTCTTCTTGGTGGGAAGACTGAGCCAAAGGAAAACCAGAGCCTCTCCCCCAGACAGTGACCAGCAGGAAAGGGAGATGCAGTTCCAGCTCTTGTGGAAGCCATAAAAAGGAGAGACTCTCCAAACCAGCTCACTGCAGTGCCTCTTGTGAGCCTGGCAGTGTTTAAACTTCACAAGTGAGGCCCCAAGGCAGCTGTGTGCACTTTATGAGAGTCAGGAGCCAAATAGCAGCTCCTTGCTCACAGATTTACAACACCACAGATTTACAGCACCTTCCATCACTCACTCAGAAAGCCACTTCAGGATGTGTCAGGGCACTGTACCCCATCAGCCTCCACATCTCCATGGCCAGATCTATTCAAAGGGGCTGAACATCCCCCATCCCAGGGCAGCTTGTCCCTGCCCACATCCTGCTCTGCACCCAGAATTGCAGTGGTTCTTTACTGCTGCTCTCATTGAGTGTTTTACTGTTTCTGCTCCCCACACTGTTCCTTTCCCTCACAGCCTTCAGGACATTTACATCCACAATCAAGGAGCAGAAAAGTTCTCCTGCCATATAAGAGCTAGGAATTCTTTCAAAGGTAGCAGAGAGAAATCTCCTTTTATTGGCACCAGTAACCAAGAGGAGGGAAACAGTCCCACTGCTTTATAGAACATTTATGTATCTAAATTGCACAGAAACACAGCAAAAGCATCACTCAACCCTTGTTCTGCTCCACACAGGGAATAGCCTGAAGAGCCTTCCTGCTGTTCTGCAGCTCCCAGCAGGGCTCTCCCAGAGCCTGCAGCACACAGCTTAGCATCTCCCAGCAGCCTGCAAGAGCTTTACCAACCTAAGGCTGCCAAAAAATCCTGGCTGGTAGCAGGACACACCACTGGCTACTTTGGAGCAGTGGCAGGGAGGCAACACACCTGGGCAGACACCATGGCAGCAGTGCCCTGGGCACCTGGAGGCAGAAAAGCTGCCCGGATAGGATTTGTTCTATTTATCAGAACTGAATGAGGAGGTTGGGGTGAAACATTGAGGTTTCTGCAACTTCTCAGCACCAGTGTGCCTCTTTGCTCAAGCAGAGCAGTGGCACTGTCACCCCAGCCCAGGCACAATTCTGCTCAGCTCCCAAACAAAGTACATCTTGCTTCAAGTATCATGAAACCCTATGGGGGAAGAGGTTCCACTGCTCTGGAATGCTCCATGGAAGGAATCACAGTCAGGTGTGTCACCACTACAGAAGCCAGCGACCAATCCCAGGAAGAACAAAATGACAACAAAACAACAAGAAACAACACTGAAACCCAGCATGCTACCTGAAGTGCTGAGAGGTAGATACTCGAGGAACTTCTTTTGCAAAAGAGACACTTTTTAAACGCTAGTCATTTTCTTAAAAGTATTCTTTAAAGAATGACTCTACATAACTAGAAAAGAAAAATTCCACCCTGAGAAAGCAGAGCCACTTCTCTTTCTAATCCCTTGCTAACGGCACTTCAAGATCACTTTTGCCCTTTCCCATCTCACTTTCACCCCTACCCTCACACTTAATACAACCGTAGAAATTAAACAACACACGTCTAGTCTTACCTGTACCGTTTACCCTCAGCTCTGCTCTCCCACATCTCGAAGCAAAAGCATCAGGCACATAACCTGCTTTCAGCTATTTATTGGGAAATCTCAGGGGCTTTTCCCTCTCCCTCTAAGCAGCTGAGCTCCATTGTCCTCCCTGAGCTGCCTCCCAACCCCAGCTCCTACATATTAAGCAATCAGACATGCCAGACCTTACAAATCTATGCCCCCCAGCTATGCAGACCAGCAGATGTGACTTAAGCAGAGTCTTACACCTGTAGAGTGTTAGGAACTCATGCTGCATTTAAAGCAAAATTGCTGACAACTTTATATAGATGTAAGAGGACACAATTTTTTTCCTTCTGAGTTTTAACACGCTTTGATCTGTTAATTCAAAAAAAAAAAAAAGGTTGTGAACTAGTTGGAGTTTTCTGCCACAAATGTACAGTTCCATTATTCAAAAATATGAGGCTCTTGCTGGCCTCATGCTGAGCAGCTCACCTTGCACACATAGGGCTAAAAACTGATCCTTTCTGGCACATCTTGTCCCTGCATGGACCCCAGGGCTCTGCCATGGATGGGAGGGCCAGGGAGGGTCTGTGTGTTTTATGGATAGAGAAATTCAGTTTCACATTGGGTGATGTGGCTGGGACAGGGGCTGGAGAGCGGGATCCCAGCCCTGTGGGAGGTGGGGTGTAGGGGCTCTCATGGGGAAAGGTTCCACTGGAACTGGGCCCAGTGCTGTCTCCCAGGCCCTGAGGGAGCTGCCTGGGAATTACAGTGTGCTCTGGGCAGCAGCAGCTCCACTGGCACAGGCAGAGCAAGAGCATGCAAACTCAGAGACGTTGGGCACATTTATATTTGAATATATTACTTTTATTCTGAAGAAATAAGAGAGTTGAGTCCAGCTTTACCACTTTCCTTTAAAAGTTTGGCTTTCTAAATGACTTCATTTGGGAGAGGAAAGAAGCACCTCCCAAGCAGGGGAGGGCTGGAGATGTCAGCAGTTGGGACATCATCTGTGATGGGATCCCATCCATCAGCCAGTGGCAGAGGCTGCTGGGGAAAGAAGCCAGATATTGCAAAGGAAAAGACCAATTCAACCACCACATCGTGCTCAGCAATGCTGGAAGAGAGGAAATGCGCCCAGAGATATCTCAGTCCTGGTTTTCCAGGTGATGTGGGGCTGGGCCAGCTCCTTCCTGGAGGAATAGCCCCCAGTGAGAGTCCCAGGCTGAGGTGAACCTGCTGGGTCTGACCCTGGCACTGACAGGTTGAGTTAAATCTCGTGGTTTGAGCTGGGATGCATAAAAGGAGCTGAGGAAAATGAACCATGGGAGTCAGTGATAAGGTGAGAAATCTGCTCAGCAAAACCAACTGCCTGGGGGCCTTCTGCACATGAAAGGACTTGAAATGGTGCCACAGCAGTGGAGAAAGAGTGGAGTTCCGGAAGAAATCCCAGAGAAACTCTGTTTAAACTTGGAGTACTTAAAATAGCAATAGGAAAAGTGGTACAGAGAGCTTTGTGCCCTGGGCCTGCTGCCACTCTTGAGTCTCCCTGTTGAGGGTCCTGCTGCTCCCACAGGGGTTATGTGTGTGCAAACATGTGCACAGCCTGCACCAGGACTGGGCTGCTGTGATCTCCTGTAAAAATGCTCAGGAACTGCTTGAAAGCTCCTGGAAAGCTCCTGGAAAGCTCCTGCCTCCTGCCTGCCTGCAGTTGTGTGGTCGGTGCCTGTCACTGCTGTGACACAAAGATTAAATGCACCCGTGGAAATCACTCTTGATGGGTGAGTGCCAGTTTTGGTGCCGTTCTGTTAGAGGGGACATCACTGCCTGTTCTTCCCGCTGCTGTTCCCAGTATCCCCAGGCTGGTGGCAGGGCTGGGATCTGGCTGCTGGCGCTGGCTGGACTGTGGGAAGCTGTCAGTCTGGTGGCTGTGGGGCCACCCTGTCTGGGCTGCCCCAGCTCTCCTGCCTGCTGAGCACGGGCTCTGCGTGTCTGCCCCACGTGCAGAGTCAGTGACACCAATACAAGGTTTGGATTTCCCACAGGATGCACACACTGTGAGTGCCTGGCACAGTGTTCACAGCCAGGGATAGCACAATAACGTGAGCAGGAGGCGTTCAGGGCTCTTGGAAATGTCAGCATTGTACAGCTTTGGTGTGCTGGGACTGCATTTCCCTATCTGCAGAGCAGGCAGGGAGCTAAATGTCAATACCTGTGAGTCTCCCTTGGCAAGCATGCAGGGCTTCCACTGCATGGACACCCACCTGGCTGTCCCCAGAGCCAGACACAGCAGCCAGTCCCCGTGCTTGGGGAGGAGGTGGCTGGAGGGACCTGAAGGTTTCCAGGATGCTGGAGGTGCCTGGACAGTAAATCTAGGCTTCTTGGCTCTGTAAGCAGCCCCAGTCGAGCTGGAGCCTCCCTGAGTGCCTAGTGCAGGTTTGTCCTGCAAGGGCCATGCCTTGGCATTGTGGAGCACACTCCTGTCATGGGGCAGTTCCAGGGAAGCGAGGGATGGCAGGCACATCACACTGGTACTCGGCTTCTCACCTCCCTCTCAGCACCCCACCATCCCAGCGAAAGGAGCCCCCTGCTGCCCTGACCATCGCTGTGGCTCTCGTCTCGCTGCCGGAGGTTCATGAGGATGGGAACAACCCTTCCCTGAGCAGGGGATGCCCGAGCCCGGCGGGTCCCACTGCCGAGGGCACCCGCAGGTGTCCCAAGCCCAGGGGCTGTGCAGAACCCCTCCAGAGAAGCCTCAAGTTTGGGTCAAACACTGGGCGAGAGGTCTGAGGATCACAACGTCCGACAGCTCATCCTCCTGCAGGCTGGAGAGCGGTGTGAACACAGGGAAAGGCGCCTGAGCCCCATTATAATGCTAATCTCCTCCGACTCCCAGTAGGGGCTGAGAAGCATCCTGTTAATGAAATTATAACCATGGCTCACACGGTGCATTTCTGCTGAACACATCTGAAATCTCTTTCCCTCAGAGGCTACATAACCAACGCCTGGGAGTTATCTCGCTGCTGTTATAAAAGCAACACGATTAGAGTGCTGAAGCTAATTTAAATCCCGTTGAATGCTATTGTAATGCAGTAAGTAAAGCTGGTATGTGACTTGTTGTTGAGCCATCCTCGGAGTGGGCATATCAAGCTGATACCCAAAAATTTAAGGGCTAAATTCAGGGACTTCAACATAATTTGCCAACCCTTCATGAACAGGTTTTGTTTGATGAGACTTTCAGGTGCTTAAGATACAAGTCTCATTTCACTGTGTGCCCACTTCAGGACTTTTAGCTGGTCCCAAGTTGAAGTATCTTCTTGAGCATCCTGAGCATCTTTCAGGTACTACAACATCTCTGCTCCCACTGAGAACAACAGATGTGGAGCTGTGGGAAATGACTGTGATAAACTGGAGCACTGGTAGGGGCCTCAAAGTGGAGTTTAATTGTACAGGTCAGTTGTGTTGGAGGTTCTGCTATTCCCTCGCTCTATGGGCTTTGTGGGGGTTTGGGGTGCCTGTGTGGGGTTTAAGAGCTGGGTTTCGTAGCACTTAAAGAGTTTCAGCCTGTGCCACGTCAAAAAGCAGCGCTGCTCCCACACACAGCCAGCACATCACCCTGGGAGTGACACAGTGGCCCCTGTGCTGCAGGGCAGCCCTGTCAGCCCAGGTAGTGACAAGCAAACCAGATACAGAGCTGAGAGGTTTCATCTTGACCTTTACAAGCTGCCGCAACACCCCCGAGCTCCAGCAGCAGCCACCTTGCAGAGCCTGAGCAAACCAAGCTCAGTGCAGGGGAGCGGCCATCGGTCAGTACCGTGGCACGACAGCAGACTGCAGCATCCAGCTGCTGTCCCCAGCCTGGCGTCCTGGGGAAGTGCTCCTGACGTGCATTTTGTCATTGCTCCTGCCCTACGGAGGAGGGTTGAATGGTGCCTCCCTTCCCCAGCATGCCTGAGGGCACGCAGGGATGCAGTGGAGCAGAGGGCTCCTGATTTTACCCCCTCCAAGGCAGCCACAGAGCTTTTTGTCCCAGTTCAAGCCAGCACCATCTCTAGGCCACGCCTGACATGGATTTCATGCCCCACTCCATTCTCTCCCCTCACCCGGTGCTGTCAGGATGTTCTCATCAGGCTGGCAGACAGCATTGCACTGGTTCCAGCCCTTCATGGGTCCTGGAACTGCTGCCCCGGATTTCTTCATGGTTTCCTATTCTGTAATTTAACATCCTATCCCATAAAAATGTAAGGGCAGGGAGGGGAAGAGGAAGGAGAAATGTCTACAGCAAGCAGCAAGGAAGAAATCTCGAAGTCTGGGAGGAAATCATCTGTCACCTGTCTTTATGACACCAGAACAGTCTACGTTTACTAGGGCAAAGCAGCTCAGCTCTCTGCCCCACCACAGGTGTCCTGTAGCCTTTGCAGCCCCAGATGTGGCTTGGCTGCCCACGCAGCAGGGTCAGCTGTGGGAGTCTCTGTTCCCTGCCTGGGGACATTGCCTGCAAACCACAAGAAAGACTCCCCCACATCTCCTGGCATCAGCCCAGGGTTTGGCAGCAGAGCCAGAAACTGGGTTCTCCTGAGGTTTAGAGCCTGACCAGCCATCAGCCTCTCCATCGCTCTTCATCTTGGCCATCAACACCACCCTGCTCTTTGAGAGTTGCTGGGGCCAAACATGTACCTGCTGTGACTAGATAGTGAAGTCTTTTAGGAGGGGGATAATACTCCCCAAATGAACTCATGCTTTCAGTTCATGTGTTACCAGCACAGGCTGTCATAGCTTTATTTTTAAATGGCCTTTCCCTTTATCACCAGAAAAAATTCTACCCATTGACCTGAACAGCACTAGCAAAGTCAAGTGGAATATATATATTCTTTCCTACTCAGTGAACATGGTCATTGTTAATCTGAGCATGTTAAAACCAAAAGGGACAAGACGTGAAAGGTGTTTAACACTAACTTGATGGGAGCAAAGGTGAAAACCAGCCTTGTTGAAGGTAGAATTAGATGTTTAAAGTGGAAGTGAAGTGACTACTTACCTGTCTTGGACATTGAGGACCTGCCTCCATCACCAGGGACACAACTGTGGCACAAAGACTCTTGACTATGAGACAAGCAACCAGTGGTGTGGTGCAGTTAACAGCAGTGTGAGAAACATGGATACATGTTCACATGGTTAAAACTGGGAGATCCAGAGTGAAAAACCAGCAAGAGCAGCTTGCACAGAACAATCAACTCACTGGGAAAACTCTTTGTAGCCACTTTGAAAACCATGAGCTGAGGCAACAGTCACTCAGGGACTCATTCCATATAACATTCTTATCTTTTAAGTTAGACTTCAAGAATAAATCCAAGGTCAGGGGAAGACAATTGGGTTTTAATAAGCAGTAATTTATTTTGGTCAGATTAGCATCAATAAACAGCCATTAGTTATGCAAATAATGATTTGCATAAGCAGTATTTGAGGGTCAGGTTGCAGCAGGACTGTCTCAATGAGGGAGGACCAGCCCTGCACACAGGAAATCTCAGCCTGCTGCTGATGCCATGGTGCTTGGCCAGACAAACTCACCTGGAGCTCCTGCTCTGAAGTGACCAGAAAATGACCCTACAATGCCCTACATCCTGGAAACAATCCTATAAGCTTTAGCAGCATTCCCTTTCCAAGGAGATGGGGAAGAAAACCCAGAGGAAGAGTTTTAGCCTGCAGCAAGCAGAGACAGGGGTGTTTGACTAGCTCAAAGAGGAAAGCACATTGTTCTTTGCATTTTGAGAATCTTATAGGGGTAGTATATATCTGTATAGTCCACCCAATGTCTGACTGAACTTAAATCAGTCTGAAGGCATCTGTGGCAACTACTGGAGGGGAGAAGGAGGAGTAGGAACCTGCAGAGCAGAAGGGATTGACCCCTTCTGCAGAAGCCAAAAGGCAGGCAAGTCCTCCCCAAAATCAGTCACCACCAGCCTCCTCCTCTTGGTGTTTATGTGCAAAATTCAAAAGCAGGGGCTAAGGCTGTGCATCGGAATGATTTCTAACACAGCAAATTCCAATTTTAACAGTGAATTTCATCTGCAGGGAGGAAAAAAAAACCCAACCGAAAGAAGTGCCAAATCACACCAATCCATCAGGAACTGTCAGAATTGTCTTTGCTGCTACAAACGTGTCTCTCTCATTCACACAGTGCTAGAGGTTTAGAGCAGAGCAGAAAATCTCTTGCAGAGATTTTTTTTATGGTATTTTAACTATACCACAAAATGTGGGGCTAATTAATCCCTGAAATTGGTGACATTACACTTGAGATGAGCCTGCCCGTTAAGCCTGAGGAGGTGGGAAAGCAAAGAATAAAAATATCCATATGCTTCAATTTGATTTCAATGCAGCCAAAGACCCAGCAAACACAGTTGCTTATTAGAGATAAGTCTTCATTTAAAAGTTAATTATAACTGTACTGAAAAACGTAGGAGCTGAAGATGGTAAAGGTGAACTTTAATGAAGGTTTAATCACTGGAATGACCGTGAAGTACTTTGGTCTGCAAGCCCTCTGCAGCAGCAGGAGCTGCAGGGACATCTCTGCACTGGGTACCACAGCTGAGACACTGGGAAGAAAGAACTGAACACCACAAAGAACATCCAAGTTCAGAAATCCCCTGCAGACAGGTTTTTGTACCAAGACACCCACGATGCAGGATCAGCTGTGTTTCACACATGGGATGATTGCTGTTCCACTGCTCGTGGTTTTTTTCTTAACATGGAAAGCCGAAGTGTCCCCAGTTCTGGACATAATGGGCCGAGCTCCATTTAGGCTGTAATGGCAGTTCACTGCATCAGAACCTGCACCTCACCTTTAAAAATGTGTTACTGGCCTACAACAGATTTCCATTAATTAAAAAAAAAAAAAAAAAGAAAAAAAAAAGACCATTTTAATGAAAAAATTTAGTATTTAACTAATAAGAAAAAGATTTTATTGTTCCTAGGTCCATAGGAAAAGA